>JBBPUI010000390.1:0-22598 GCA_038094615.1 Heimioporus aff. retisporus
ATTTGCCACTTACTTTGAATGTCAACGTGTTGGACAAAGACCTGGGATGGTGGTTCTCCGGTTGTTTTCCCTTGTCCTATTTCAAACTGAACATTAGTGACGTCGACAGAGTACATCATAAATGACATCCCTTTAGCCTTTTCTCGCGCTGAATCAACTGTCTGGATGCGGATTGTGATGCTATACCAGCTACCTTTCTATGGGCCATTTGCGGGGATCGTTCAAGACGTCTATTTTGTGTTTCATCCAAGTCAACATGCGCCTGATCAACCTATAATTGATGCAATGTAGCATGTATGCGCAGAAAAAGAAAGACTAGAACGTACCTCAAGTTCTTCTTCCACTTCACTATTCTCTGCCTCGAGTTCTTGCAGTTCATGATCCCGTTTGCGTCTATATGCGTTGTGATTTTGTAAGAATTGCATAAGTATGCATTCCACCGGCCATCCGTCTCTGAACTTTATCAGATACGGAATTTGCTGCATAGCCTAACTGTACATCAGCTCAAATGAACAGTATCATTGGCATGTGTACGTACCAGATTCGTGATGAAAGCCATTTTTAGTTTTGACTGTGACGAAAATGGCTGGTCGAGTACTAGGCCATTTGACTTTGCGAGTTCAATGATGTCCCCCTGAGATTCAAGAGTTGTGTTGGTATCTGAATCCCCTTTCGATTTTCTTACCTTGATTTTGTTATACTTGAGCTTGTTGTCGTCCAGCGCCATTGCATGCTGCAGGTTGAATAATTTTCGTCCAGAAGAACCAGGAGGGCGAACAATAGCATTAGTTGCTTGACAAACTCGGAGGCTTTCAGCAGCCTCCTTTGCACCTGTCGCCATGAACTGATAGAGTCAACATGGATAATGTGTGATGTGAGACGTACGAAGTGCAGCTTCAACTTCTTGATAATTCCGATGGACTGTCCTTTCCATCTGCTTCAACCTTTTTGTTGCAGAGATGGCTAGATGTTTGTTGTTTCGTGCCATTTTGGAAAAGTGTTGTGTTGGGACAGGTCAAGTATCAATGTGTCAACGACAATATCATACCTATAGGAGCACGTGAGGTCCCACGTGACATGCAACCAACCATGAAAATGTCGGCCATGATATTATACATATGAGAGCATGTGATGTCTCACGTGATGAGACCAACAACAGTGGATACGAGTTGCACCTCATGATTGGACTGGTCCTAAGCTATAATCAATGCCTAGCCGGAAGAAAAAGTATTGTCGATGCTCACAAAAATGCAAGAATGAGAAAAAAGCTCTTAGTTATCGCACCCGTCTTCGTCATTACAAGCGAGCCAAGTATGATGAAATCTCCCCTTCCATATCACCCACTCGATCTGGATCGATTGACAATGAATCAAGACCATCGTCTCATTATGATGATCCCTCTGACTCACCTATGGATATCGATATTCATTCTGATCCTGCTCTTCTTTTGCCAGTCGCAGATGAAGGTCTTGGGTTGGGATCTCATTCTTCAGTCTCCCAGGACGGCTCTGACTCAGAGTCTTCAACTGAACAAACCGAATCAGAGCTGGGCAATTTTATCGGGGACCTTGAATATCAGGAATTCGATGAATACACACCATATATGGATCCTGCCACTGGTATGGTTGAGACACGGTTTCATGATATACGTCAGTCCAAAAAAATCACCATATGTATGTTTCAAGCTAACAAATGTTGGATTTTAGGGGATATCCTATTAACAGATCAGGACCGTGATAATCTTCGAGCGTTCAACTTGCGTATGAATGCAAAAATGCCTCGCAAAGCCTTTTCCCAGCTGCAAAAGGCATTTTCCCACAAGCTACAACTTGACTCGGAGTACATTGTGGCAAAAAGGCTTGAGGTTCTGACAGGAGTTACCCCAAGATACATTGACTGCTGTATCAACTCATGTATAGCATTCACTGGTTCATACGAATATCAAGATTACTGCTTGTACTGCAATGAAAGCCGCTATAACTCAGACCATCATCCCCGTCGCCAATTCTCTTATCTATCACTTGTTGCCCAGCTTCAAGGACTATTCAGTGATCCAGCCACAGTCGAAGCTCTCCTTTATCGCAACCAGTACCCAGCTTCCACAGATACTATATCTGATGTTTTCGATGGAGATTTGTATCGCCTGTTGTGTGAGACAGATGTGGTCATTGATGGTATCAAACAGCCATATCATTTCTTTTCACAGCGCAACGACATTGCATTCTCTTTGGCTACAGATAGCTATCTCCTCTTTGGTCGTCAGCGAAAAGGACCATCTGCTACTCCAATACTTATCCAGATTTATAATTTCCCACCCAACGTTTGGACTCATCTGAAAAACCTTATCTGTGTTGGTGTTATTCCTGGTCCATCATTTCCCAAAGATATTTCATCTTTTTTGGTCCCTCTGGAGGGCGACTGTGCAAAACTTGCTAAGGGAGTAGCTACATTTGACTCTCTTGCCCGTGACATGTTTCTGCTCCGTGCCTACAAGATATTTGAGCTTGGCGATATTGTTGCAATCGAGAAATTGCTGGGAATACGGGGTCATAATGCCTTTTGTCCATGCAGATCATGTCTTATCACTGGGGTCCGCAATGTTTCAGAAAGAAAAACCAATTACTATGTCCCTCTCATCACACCACAGCCTCATACACGTCAGAACTTCACTCCACTTGATCTTCCACTTCGAACCCATGCACATTTCCAAGAGGCTTTCAATCAGATTCGAGAAGCACCTTCAGATAGGCTACGAGAGAGAATTGGAAAAGAAGTAGGAGTTCGAATCAGAAATATAGACTTATCTTCACAACAACGAGTGAACACAATCGACTTGGCAAAGTCATATCCATGGGAGTGGATGCACTTGTTCATGGAGAACATAGTTCCTACTCTTATCAAGCACTGGACAGGAAAGTTCAAGGGATTGGACTCGGGGAAAGAGTTTTATGAAATCGAAGACCATATCTGGGAAATAATCGGTGAAGAGACTGCAAATGCAACACGCACCATACCTTCTGCATTTGTAAGGACCCTAGGAAATATTGCCGAAAATCAGTCGTACTTCACTGCTGAGGCATGGGCATTCTGGTTTGTCCATATCGCTCCGGGACTGCTCCATAGTCGCTTCAAGAGGGAGAAATATTATGATCACATGTGTGATCTTATCAGTATCATAAAGGCAACATTGCAGTTTTCCCTGCGACGAAAGCACCTCGAAGACTTGCAGGCTAGTATTGCTGATTGGGTAATTCGGTATGAGCAGTAAGCATATTTTTCTTGTGAAAGATTTCATACCTATGAACTCTATAGATATTATTACCAGCATGCAGAGAATCATATCTCAGCATGCACATTACCCATTCATGGTCTCCTCCATATAGCCAACGACATTCGTACATGTGGTCCATGCTGGACCACATGGACCTTCTTTCTAGAACGGTACTGTGGTATACTGAAATCTGTTTTGAAATCAAAGCGTCATCCTTGGGGAAACCTGAATAAGCAGGTTTTAAACATGACTTACCTCCAGCAAATGCTAGTCCGCTACGAGGTGACAGAAGAACTATCAACCTATTCCAAGCAGAACATGGAGGACACGTCCAAAAATGAGTTTGAGGTGGAGAACTGTGCGTCCTTTATGTCCTTTCTTTGTATTTAATATATTTTGACATCTACTAGATAAGAAATACGTACTTTGTCCACCGAGATTGCCCAACTACCAGCCCAATGTCGAAGAAAAGCGATTGGTTGCTGAATATCTAAAACAGATTATTGGTGGTCGTGCAACAGAGATCATCAAGTACTTACCAGACACCATGCCATTGTGGGGCAAGTTTCGCATCTGATTTGGTGGTGACAGGATTCGGACTGCATTTGCTGAACGGCGGATAAGAGGGGCAATTCGGGAGTCATCCTATGTCCGAGTGAGCTACATATGGCAATCCAAAGATAAAATGAAGCTAATACTGAAGATGAGTAGTACGAGATCAATTATGAGTCCAACATGACATATGTTGGCTATGGGCGCATTGAAAAGGTCCTGGTTTGCAAGTTATTAGAGGGCTTAGCACGAATATTCCGACGCCTCACAGGAACAACAATTGTGATTGCACTAATCACACCTTGTCAGACTGCAGGAAAGGATGCCACAAAAGAACTCACGAGTTATAGCTGAAAACTTGCCATGATTGCCACTGACCTCCGGAGTGTTCAGTCTGTAGTGGGCCGATTTGAAACACGTGGAGAATGGTTCATTGTTGACCGAGGAGGGGAATATGCTGGTCCAGTCTCACAAAATGCTGAGTCTGGATCAGACGAGGAGGATGACACAGATGAAGACAACCTTTAATATTGTTTAATAGAGTGAAGGTGGCAAGCAACAGATATACTCTTTCAACTAGTCAGTGGTCAGATCATACGAACAGTGAAATGGACAGTAGTTAACAGTACTATGTCTATCTACAATGTCATTGTATGGGATCACGTATGAGGAAGGAACAACTTACTATTGTGGATGCACATGTGCCTTATTGCACTACAATGTGACAAATATGGCGCTATAATCGACACATGAGGGGGGCATCCACTTCCACACACTCTAGAAGTACTTGTTGAACAATGTGCAAGGGAGGTATCCACCTCCACACACCACATGTTGTACAAGTCCCCACTGAACAATGCGTGAGAGAGGCATCCACCTCTACACACCGCATGACTCAGATGGCCATCAACTCCTTGAAATTGACAAAACATGGGAGGGGGACATCCATCCCCACACACCATATATTTTAAACCCCAAAAACTAAGGAATAATGCGAAAAAGAAAAAAGAAGAGAAACCACATTTTTTGTCATTGAGCAACATGTCGCTGCGCAAAGAAGGGACTATGGTACTAGTAAAATCTAGGAATGTTAGTGATGGGCCGGTTACATGACCATCATACTTTGCATCGCACCAATGCCTAACCCCTTGATAGCATCTATGAGACTACACACTGTGTCCGATACCGGCATATGTCAGCGCATGCAAGGGCATCCAAGCAATCTACGACGTGTCAGTAGGGGAATACTCAGGGGCGACAAATGGATGGACGAACACAAGCACCCGGGATTTGGATCGGATATAGGGAAGAGTTCAATGGGAAGACCATTCTTGAAGGCGACCAATAATATTGAGTCGAGGGTGAGCACATGGGTGGGGCAAGATGCTGGTGAGCACCTTCTAGGTAGCGAGATGGGATACAGCTGCGAGGATGCTGAGCCGCTCAAAGGAATCCAATAGGCCATGGAGCTTGTTCCAAACGGATCCTGGTCAGGGAGCCAAATGACATGGAGGGGTATAAACCAAATGAGGATGCACACGAACTGGGGATCAAAAGCATGCACAGTAGGTGACCGTTGGACAGGCTCCAGAACGGGGGTTCAGCAGAGGGTTGTACCAACTGATGAGCAGTGTGAGTGATGGAATGAAAGCGAAAGTAGTCCTTGGACAGCTGGGAGGTAAAGAGACCGAGGATGTCAGCAAAGACCAAGCACCAATGCTGGGCGTACCTTGTGCAAGATGAGACAATCCCAGAGGGCATCCTTCCACGGTTGGGGGCTGCAGGAGTGAGCCGAGCATAGGGTTCCGGGTACAAGCGCTTACCTTGGCAGGTGTGGACGACCCAGCATGGTGCGATCGAGTTGTGCCTGAATGTGGACGGGCAAGGTCTCCCCCAAGGAGACATCGCACTTATCACTCTGCCAGTCCTCCATCTGCAGCAAGAATTATGAGCAGGTGGAACGGGAGAGGAAGGAAGGCTGACATCATAGAGGCTCTCCTTGTTGAGCTCATGCCAGACGAGGTTGCACGTCTTGAGGCCACAGAGGGAGACGCAAAGGATGAGGGAGATGAGGGTGTGGTTGTAGGTGAGGCGTGCAACAATCTGTTCCGGATTGATCTCTTGGATGGTGTGGACATGGAGGAAGGAAAAGGCCGCTGGGAGAGCAAGTAGCCAAGGTACCATTCCATCTGGAGAACGGTGAGCGCGACAAATGAGAAGAGGTGGGGAGGGGTCACCTCGCAGGCGAACGCACAGTCATGATCCAGCAGATCTCCTCAGGGTGGTGGGGCACAAGAGGGTCGAACACGAGGAAAGCGGGGTTGATGAGGGTGAGGCCACTGTGGAAGCGAGGCTCGCCAATCTGGTGGAAGGTGAAAGAAAAACTTGGTTGATGGATAGGACGATACCTGGAACACGGCAATAGCATCCTGCAGCGAGCGCGTCCGAGGGCATATCTGAGAAGATCATCGAAGGCATGCATGACGAAAATAAAACAAACCTTTA
Source organism: Heimioporus aff. retisporus (assembly GCA_038094615.1). NCBI lineage: Eukaryota > Fungi > Basidiomycota > Agaricomycetes > Boletales > Boletaceae > Heimioporus > Heimioporus aff. retisporus. Next base: position 6,329 of record JBBPUI010000390.1, read on the forward strand.
GCAGCGTCGACAAACACGCCAGTCGCGATAAAAGACGTGGAGACCTGAGCAGGGGCGTTGAGGTGGGACACAGATGTGCACCCATAGTTTCCGGTCGTGGTGCGATTTCGAAGGTGTACTGGGTTGTTATTGAGGGCTGTTTGTTGAACGTTGACCAGATGGCGATTGAGAGTCAACAAGCCACTTATTTGTACATATTTGATTCACGGATCAAACTTCACTTACGAGCCACAAATTTCCAATGCGCACAAAACAAACTACAAAAAAGTCAACTGGGATCAAGGCAGAGCGGAAAAGGCTTGTGCCTCGAGAGGACAATGTCCAGGTTGGTCACAAGCGAGTGCGGACTAAGGAGAATAATATAGCCAAGGAACCCTCGGTAAGTGGTGTTTTTCATCGTCTCTCGGTTTGTTCTAACTGCGGCTCTTACCATTAGAGTGTGCCCAATCGACTATCTCAGATGATCCAGACCATCAAACCACAAATCCCTGAGGTCTGTTGCTCATCACTACTAGCCTTTTTCTGACACGCCACGGTAGTTCTGTGTCCTCTGCCAAGATGGTGGGACTCTATACGAGTGTGACACTTGTAGTCGTTCCATCTGCAGCATCTGCATCGAAGTTCCTGTCGAGCACCGTGAAGTAGTGTCTGAAAAGGATGTCAAGTTTCTATGTGTTACCTGTCATTTCAAAGCTAATCTACACAGCGAGGCGCTCCAGCCTTACATGGTGAGTTTAATTCCAGTAATGCTCGTTTATAGCTTATGGGACTTAGGGATTTACACGAAGTGGCAAGCCTGTACTGCCATCGTTCATCAAGGTGCGCGGTCGCTTCGAGCTTGGAACGGTGGCCAAGGTCCTTTCGCCATCCGTGCTACTACTGAACTTTCATCTTGATCAACTGGGTATCAAAGCTCACCTCTCTATGATTCATGCGGCACTTCGTGAATACGCCCCTGGTAGCCGCCTTCAGATGGTCTCGATCCCATTTTGCCTAGGGATGGATCATGCCGTTGACAACTGGCCAACTGTAGCTGCTGGCTACTTGAAGGAGATTTCGTGCCAATACGACCATGTTGTGGTTGTTCTCACAAATCACACGGACGACGAAACTGGGGACATGTTCCTTGGGCCCGATGAGCAGGGTAAGGGTCACTCAGCTGAGATTGACGAGGTGTGTACTTCTCCTTGCATTGTGTGGTCATCACTCATTTTGCGCAGTTTTTTGATGTTCTCTGGAGTCCATTTCAACATCTGTTGGATGGCGCGATTGTATACTTCGCATCTTGTGGTGCCTTGGTAAATCTACCCGATTCTTTTGAAAAGGTGGTGGCCAGTGTTCGACGGTATGTCATCTGACTGTTACCTCATCTACCCAAAGACTAACTACGTGTTATCTAGCTTCAAGTTCAGACATGCAATCGCTTTTGGTGCACCACGACTACAAGTTACAACCATTGCAGAGTTCCTTGCCCGTCTGACAAAGCGGGTTCTCATTCATGCGACCGATTTTACCCGGGTGCTTGAAGACATCCTTCCAGACATGTCCGATCTAGGTCGCCACTCAACGATATACCATTTTACCAACTCCAAGGTAGTCTATTACAAGTGGGCTCACAGAATTATCCAGCCCTGGGGCGAGCCGATTTCAATGCAATGTCCTCAGTGCGGTGCCCTTCAAGAGTGGTCTCCAGCGACAGTGGAAGGTGGGGGATATTCATACATTTGTCGTAATAAGCGGTGTGGGGATAATGGGGTGCCAGATCAGCAGGCGAAGGTATACACGTTTGTTGTGGTGCGCCCTGCTAATTGCGAGGTTCTTTACAGCAAGCGGAAATCATTTACTGCTTGGCTTAAATTTACCGTGTAGATTGTATTTCGTACTTCACATTTGCTATGACGAACAGGGAAGGTATAGATACATGGCTGGTCAACATAATGAATGGCAATATTATATAGGGATATCCGTATCCTTGTATCCCTCGTGGTCCTCACGAAGATGGCATTTCTGGTATAAACTTGCAGGACAGACCTGAAGACTGCAGCGGTAAGCATTAATGATCAATAGCCACAGACGATGCTCGTCTGCGTGTTTGGCGCCTGCGACGGTCACACTGCCCGTGAGCATGTCAGGTTGAGAGAAGAGAGGATCGGAAGGGGAATTGCTGCAAGAGGTGTCAGGGACAAATATAGAGCCAGTCGAGAGACACAGCATACGTGCAACGGCCGAAAGAAGTGGTGGGGTCATCCTTGGAATATATGCTGAGGCGATGTGACCCCGCCGCAGTGCTCGGAAATGTTTCGATCTGTTGCAGGATATATTGCAATCAGAAATCCTGACTTGTGCGGCACCAGATGCGACGGTGTCGTCGCAGAGTGGCATGCAGGGTGAATAAAAGGACGAAAGAGAGACGGACGAACGGGCAGTATTCAACTGAGGCGTGTGCAAGACCGGCGAGGGCATATGGATGGTTCCCTGTGGAGCAAAAACGGATGCATGCGTCGACAGACATGCCAGAGGCATTGGTGTACGAGGCAGTGGAGAGTGTTCGGCTAGGCGGATCATCAGGGGGTGTGAGCGTGAGACGGGAAGATGGGGAGAGACGCACCTCCGAATCCGCTGGGGGCCCATCTGTGGGAGGAACACGTAAGAAAGAGAAAAAGGACCAAAGAGTGCATGCAGACTTGTGCATACAAGACAGAGATCTTATGTGGGGCTGCACAGCTTCCGTCGAAGGGAAACTGAGCTGAGTGAGCCACTCAGAAGACTAAAAGCGTTAGGCCATTAGTATTACGAGCCAGGAGTATTCAGTCACGTGTGTACTGAATTTGATAGATCTAGCTACTGAATTTCACTCCGTCAATTTTCAGCGGTAGTAACGCTGAATTTAGTATATTAAGTTTGTACTGAAATTCATTTCGTCATTTTTCAGTAGGGCCAGTACTGAATTTGGAAGATTGTCATTTGCACTGAAATTAATTTCGTCACTTTTCAGTGGTGGCGACACTGAATTTCGTCTTTCAGTACCTAAAGTACTGATATTCATGGTATTTACTTCCCACAGTGAACAGCAACCATTTCTTCTCGCTGCCTCCCCCCTCGCTCTTCCAATCCTCTCCGACCTGACCTCAGGTGTCGCCCATTGGCGCCTCACACCTTCTGAATCTCAACGACGGCCACAAAACGACATGTTGGTCCCTTTCCTTCCTGTGCTGAGAGGCCTTCCTGCTCGCCCTTATTGCTCTGGCAATGCCCAGCATTTGCTGCGGGACCCCGAGTCCGTATACATAGCTACGGAAGCTGTTCCCTCTCATCTCGGATCCAGTGAACCCAAGGTGGCACGACCGGAGCATTGCAATTGTTCGCCAGCAAACCCAACCAAATACCAGCCTATTTATAGCCTATCATGATAATTCACCCCATTTCACAGCCTTGCTTCAGCTGGCTAGTGGCCTCGAATTCCAACTAGTACTTATTGTACTTCACATTTAAGATTCCTGGGCCGAATCTTCACGCCAACAAAAGGCATGCATGATCCAAGATCCCCGTTCGCATACATGGCAGTTCCGCATGTGTGTCTCGTGTTCGACCTGTGACCGGTTCTTTTCTTTCAAGGACACATGTCTCCTGGGAAGCACAGCAATACTCCTTAACCCACCGCATGCCCCCCAAGGAACCATACCGTGGCCGCGCTCGCAAACTGGTGCTTGCTTTCGATGTTGGTACAACTTATAGTGGGATCTCATACTGCATACTCGATCCTGGAGAGGTTCCAAAGATCCTTGGCGTTGCGAGGTCGGGGAAATACCATATAGAGCTGAGGGGTGTGTGACGCTGACATGTGTATGGTTCAGATACCCTGCCCAAGAACATGTCGGGGGTGATAACAAGATACCGTCCATCCTGTACTATGATCGCGAGGGTACCATGAGAGCCGCTGGCGCTGAGGCGCTGCAAGAGCACATCATTGAACAGGCAGAAGAAGAAGACTGGGTCAGGCTCGAGTGGTGCGTCGAGATGAGAGACTGATACGATTCGATGTCTTGTTTACCGAGGTACCATCAGGTGGAAACTTCACTTGCGTACAAAACACCTGGCATCCTCGCACATCAAGGACGAAGATATCCCACCCCTTCCTCCTGGCAGAAGCGCCACTCAGGTTTTGGCTGACTTTCTACGCTATCTTTTTGCCTGTGCGCGAACCTACATCATCGAATCCCATGCCAGTGGCGCATCCTTGTGGAAGTCTATAGAAAGCAACATCGAGTTCGTTCTTACCCACCCTAATGGATGGGAAGGATCACAACAACAACAAATCCGTCATGCTGCTGATATCGCCGGGTTGGTTCCGAGCGGTGATGAGCATGCAGATCGGATTCACCTCCTTACGGAAGGAGAAGCAAGTCTTCACTTTTGCGTCACAAACGTGTTGAGCTCGGACTCTCTCGCGAATGTTCCTATTGCTCAGCCTGAAGACAGCGAGGAGGATTTTGCAGAAGAGCCGGAATACCAAGGCATCATCATCATTGATGCTGGGGGTGGAACCATCGATTTGAGTGCTTACTCCGTGAAACTATCTTCTCCGAGAGAATTTAAGGAGATCGCACCCGCCGAATGTAACCTGGTTCTTGGATGCATTTCAGCTCCGTTTAACGTGGTATCATTGTAGGTCGTCTTCAAGGTTCTGTGTTTGTCACGCAAAGAGCGCATGCATATCTCAAAGGTACCCTGGTCGACTTTCTCCGTTTTAATTTATTCCCACCTTCTTATCTCGTTCTCCCACAGCTAAATTGGCTAATTCGCGATATGGATCGCCTGATATGGTACAGCAAATGAAGGATGTCTTTGACAAGACTACAAAACTGAGGTTCCGTGACGCCAACGGTCCACAATACATCAAGTTTGGGACCATACGTGACAAAGATCCAGAATACGATATCCGCTCTGGGCAACTCAAGCTGGCCGGGTTAGTAGTTCCTTACATTGAACCTATTTTACTGACTTACAGTCGAACAGAGAAGAGGTCGCAGAGTTCTTTGAACCTTCCATTGAGGCAATTGCCGATGCTTTCGAGAAACAGCAGAAAGCGGCAAGAGAACTGAAGGTCGATATCAAGGTAAGCTGAATCTAGTATAGCGCTTCGCGTGATTTTCGATGCCCCTATATAGCATGCGTTCTTGGTCGGTGGATTTTCTGCCAGTGATTTCTTGTACGGGCGCCTTCAACACCATCCGGTGTTTTCGGACGTGAATTTGTGCAGGCCTTCCAGTCAGGCGTATGTCGTGACTAGTTTCACCTTGGCTAAATTTCATGTGCTCTTCAGAAACAAAGCGGTTGCTGATGGTGCTGCTCTATCCTACAATGATCCGCTCGTCACTTCGCGAACATCCAGGTTCACGTATGGTGCAAGATGTAGCACGCGATACAATCACATGTATCCAGATCATCGAAAGAGAGAACACACCAAATACACCAATCTAGCGGGAAACGTGATGATCCCAAACTCATTCAAATCGATTCTGAAGAGGGTCCGTAACTGGGCGCTGCTTAAATGACCACATTTCATCTAATCGACGACAGGGGGTGCAAGTCTCTGAGCAGCAAGAATTCCGCTGGCCATTTCATAAGACTAAAAGTTCGCGCTCCGAGTTGAGCGAAATCAAAACCTCCATTCTTGCGTACAGGGGTGAGGTTTTTGAACCGCGTTGGACGGACACGAAACCCGGTAAGTTTGGCGACAAAGAAACATACACTATTACTGATGGTCTCTGAAGAATGCTTCACCACGGTGTGTCATGTATCCGCTGACACCTCCAAAATAGCGAACCGTCTCTCTCCAAATGAAGCTCCCGATGGAGATACCTACTATCGTCTACACTATGACATCGTCCTTCTGTTTGGTCTCACAGAATTGAAAGCGCTGATTAGCTGGAAGGAGAAGGTGCGCTTTATGTTTGGTTTGCGTTAGTGATCATGAGCTTCACCACTTGTGTGGTATCCTAGGGCGTGGAAATGAGGTACGTTGTATATAGGGAGTCCTTGTCGCCAGCTGCTAAGAATGCTAACAGAAGTCCCGCTTCCATCGTGTATGACGATTAGTTACACATACTGTCGTAGAATTTTAGTATGAATCTGTCTGTCTGTTTTGTATGAGTATCAACGGACCCATTCCTGCGAGCTCCTTTGGCTGAGCATGTAGTGCTTACTTTCGTCATTCAATAGGGTCCTTAAAAGTAAAAAAAACGGCAGTTCGACGCCCGTTTCAGATACCATTGATCTATTTCGCCATACCTAAGTCCACTTTGCTCTCATATATGTTACCCCGTTTTGAAGCCGATCTAAGCCGTTTTCGCGTTTTCGGAGGGTTCAGCTCATCAACGCGGTACGCTGTCGGAGTTTGAATTTGATGGTGGTCGTGGAGTGAATATCAACAGCTACCCTTCTTCAATCCAATCCCCATGCCCCCCCCAGTCTCAGCGCCAGTGGCTTACAGAGATGTTATCAAGGGCATATCTCAGTGCCATCATTGAATCTTATAGTCCAGCAGCACTTCCCACATCATCAAGCTCTAATTCAAACTCAGACAGTACCGCTGCCGAAAACAAAATCTCGAAGGGGCAAAAACGGTTTGAATGTTTGCTCTTCAAAACAAGCTTCGAAATGGCACCTAAAAAAACTCCAAGATGATGGCCGTATTGTATTTTGAAGGATATTGATGGCCAGCCCTTTTATATTCCTGTAGCTACTACTACGCTCGTCCATGTTAGTTCCCAGTCACGCCGCTTACTGCTGAGTTTCACCACTTCGGATCAAGCGGGGAAGAAGGCAACCGAATTTGACGGACCGCCGGCGACAAGTACAAATGTTAGTACCGTTACTACTGATGACAACCACGACCGTCAGGGATGCGCGTCAAGGTGGAGGTCGTTTCATACAACTGTGCACGGCAGGCACGGTGGGTCTCTGAAGCCCTGCCTTTCAGGGATATGGTTGTCCTTGGCAGTCTCGTATCGCGTACAGCAACCTCGTGAGGTCACCTCATGCTTTCCAAGGAACCATACCGTGGGCTGTCGCGCAAGCTGGTGCTCGCTTTCGATGTCGGGACAACATTCAGTGGGATTTCATACTGCATCCTCGACCCCGGAGAGATTCCCAAAGTCCAGGGGGTCAAAAAGTACGCCACAACTTGAAAGGAAAAAGTAAAATCTGACATGTGTCTCGTCCAGATACCCTGCTCAAGAGCATGTCGGGGGTGACAACAAGATACCGTCCATTCTGTACTATGACCGTGATGGCGTCATGAGAGCTGCTGGTGCTGAGGCGTTGCAGGAACACACCCTTGAGCAAGCAGAAGAAGAGAATTGGGTCAAGCTTGAGTGGTGAGTTCGAAAAAAAGTGCACCCCACCATTTTCTTAGAAACACTTCAGGTGGAAACTTCATTTACGAACGAAGCACCTGACATCATCACACATCAAAGACGAAGATATTCCGCCACTTCCCCAGGGTAAAGATGCCATCCAGGCCCTCGCTGATTTTCTGCGCTATCTTTTCGCCTGTGCGCGAAAGTATATCGTCGAATCTCATGCTGGTGGTACCTCTGTGTGGAAGTCCGTAGAGAACAGTATCGAATTTGTTCTCACTCATCCGAACGGATGGGAGGGTCTCCAACAACAACAAATCCGTCGTGCTGCCGTAATTGCCGAGTTGGTCCCGAATGGCGAGGAGCACGCGGATCGAATCCACCTGTTGACAGAAGGCGAGGCGAGCCTTCACTTCTGTGTTACCCACTTGTTGGCTTCGGATGAGCTGTCAGGCCTTCCTATTCCCCGATCTGGTCTACTTGAAGAGGACGAGGACGAGGAGGACTATAGAGGAGTCGTCATTATTGATGCAGGAGGAGGTACAATCGATTTGAGTGCTTACTCAGTGAAGCTATCTTCTCCGAGAGAATACAAGGAGATCGCACCTGCAGAATGTAAGATGTTTTGTAACGATATCAATTTCCTTCTCATGCCATTGACAGGCCGTCTTCAGGGGTCAGTATTTGTCACCCAGAGAGCCCATGCCTTTCTCAAGAGTATGTATCTTTTGTTACTCCGCCTTGTGTCTCACTACGCCGTGGAACAGTCAAGCTCGCCAACTCGCGATACGGCTCCACTGACCTCATCAAGCAAATGAGAGATGTTTTTGATAAGACTACGAAACTGAGATTCTGCGATTCCAGTGCCCCACAATACATCAGGTTCGGGACTGTATGCGACAAAGACCCTGAGCACGATATTCGTTCTGGTCAACTCAAGATAGCCGGGTGCGTTGCGCTCTTTCATCCGACTCTTCCCGCTGACTTGTGATCATGTAGGGAAGATGTCGCAAAACTATTTGAACCCTCTGTAGATGCGATCGTGGACGCTTTCAAGAGGCAGCGACGAGCAGCAAAAAAGTTGGGAATCGAAATTAAAGTAAGAGGGTTCTGGCATCGTTCTTTGCACGTGGCTTGATTATCTGTAGCATGCTTTCCTAGTTGGTGGCTTTGCAGCCAGCGATTTCTTGTACTGTCGTCTTCAACAACACCATGCGTTTTCAGATGTAAATTTGTGTAGACCTTCGAGCCAGGCGTACGTACCAATTCAGCCGCATTGGCTGGTATTGATTTCCTCTTCAGCAACAAGGCTGTTGCGGACGGCGCTGTGCTCTCTTACAATGAGCCATTGGTCACTTCGCGGACTTCAAGGTTTACGTATGGTACAGACTGTGGGAGACCGTATGATGCTTCCGATCCTGAACACCAAAAGAGGGAACACACGATATACACCGATGAATCGGGAATCAAAATTGTACCGGAGGCATTTAGATCAATATTGGCAAAGGTCTGCTAACCACTGTTTCTTGAACGACCATTGACACCTGACTCAGTCCGACAGGGAGAGCAAGTTTTGGAAGACGAAGAGTTCTACTGGTCGTTTTATGTGGTTGGAAATGCGCCCTCCGAATTAGCCACAATAATGCTACCCATCTTCGCGTACAGGGGTGAGCTTTTGGAGCCCCTTTGGATGGATGAGGAACCTAGTAAGTCGCAAAAAAGTGGCCAGTGTGCACTTCTAACAGACGCTTCTCAACAAGAACGCTTCATTCCAATGTGCTATGTAATGGCTGACACCTCTAAGATTGCGCAGTCTCTGCGCCCCAAACGAGCCCCCGATGGGAGTTCCTACTACCACCTGGACTTTGAGGTTGTCCTCCTGTTTGGTCTCACGGAGCTGAAGGCACAGATTAGTTGGATCGACGATGTATGTTTTTGTCCGTTTCACGTGTAGCTTGTATCCGATTCTTACGCGACGTTGCAGGGTGTGGAGAAGAGGTGCTTTCCAATTAGGTAGCGAGTCAGATTCAGTCTACTAACCTCAGAGCGAACAACAGAAGTCTTGCTTCACTTATTTACGATGACTAGTTGCTACGTGCTGACACGATCTCCGTGATACTCGACGTATTTATGTGTGTACTTGTTGCTGGGCAACGCTTGTCTACTAGTATGCGTTTATCGGGAGGTGGGATGCCACACAGTTGTGGCCTCGGGGACCGTCGACTATCGTTTATCGTATACAGATACCTTGCTTGACAGTCGGGGGATGAGAAATGTGACTGCTGATTAAAGGGTGGACTACAAATACATAGGGGTATATACATAAACAGAATATGATCCTCAATGTCCTTGGATGGAGCAAGACATTTGTAACCAAAACCCAGGGTTGAAGAACTCACCTGTGACAGATGATCGAGGGACTAAGGCGTTTTATCAGGACAAGGTGTGTCAGGTGAGGTCCGGTTGTCATCGCCGTGTCTGACGATGGTTGTAGGCCAATTCCTCGTGCCGAAATTCGATGCCTACATGTTCTTTGCACTTTCTCTTCTTCTGACGAACGCGTATGTTGGTGTACGACAAGGTATGGCGGTTGCTCGCAGCGTTGATCGTGCAGGCTGTGGCCGACGTGCATCCTGATCGCGTTGGTACTGATGCATCTCGCCCTGCTCCTTGCTGAGATCCGGGATGGCATGCTGGGCGGCTGCGCGATGTTGGACATGGGGGTGGTCATGATCAACCACTGGTGCGGCATGCCTCACGGGTTTGCTCGCCGCGTTCGGGACACACCTTGTCAGGTTGAGTCCGTCAACTCAGACGAAAATGGGAGACTGGATCAAGCAAGTGGTCGTGGTCCTGTTTGGCCATGCAGAAATGACACCTCACCCTGTCGGACATGCGGATCCCAAGGATCATTGACCTGCTGGTGGATGTGCTCCAGACACCAGCGGAGCAGGTGGAAATGGCAGCCTTGGACTGTCTCGTGCGTCCATGTCACACATGGGCAGAGAGCACACCAGCAGGCTGATGGTAGGCCCGTTTTGGACACTGCTGGATGTGCCAACGTATGCTGCCCATCAAGGCATGATCAAGGGATTAGGGATCGGTGAGATGGCGTGTTATGACGTGCTCGCATGACTGCGCACCACACAAAGCAGTGAAAGCACAAGGAGCGGTTCGGGTTGCAGTAGGGCATGCCTTTTGCATGTGTCATGCTCTCGATGACGCTCAGACGGCTGTTTGAGCCGTACGTGACATTGGTGCTACCAATGCTGTTGGCGGCATTTGGGAATGGAACGGCAGGCATGCAGGAGGCGGCACAGATGTCGCGAAGGTTGCCTGGAAAAGTCCGGTTGGACAGCCGTCCGACGGGGGGGTGTCAAGCAAGATAATCTGCTGGCGGGACTTACTCGGACCTACTCGGACCGGGTGCCAAGGCTGGCAGTGTGGGTGATGATATTTTCCAATGGTATGTCCCAGTCGCCGCTGGAGTGGCCGAGGGTATAAGGCCATGCTTGGTTTGAACTATTCAGATGTTTCCACCCGTGCCATAGTATGTCAGCCTCGAACCACTCCAGCATTGGTGAGAAGGAGCCTATAGGTTACCCCCGTTTTGAAGCCATTTTGGGCAGTTTTCGGGTTCGGCTTACTGCCAGCGGGGCACACTGTCGGAGCTCGAATGCAATCACGGTCGATGAACGCTAGTACCTCCCTTCAACTCAATCTCCATGGCCCACCCAGTCTCAGCGTTGGCAGCTTACAGAGATGCTATTGGAGGCATGTTTATTTTCCTGTAGCTACTACCACGGATAGCACTACGCCCGTTCATGTTAGTTCCGGGTCACGCCGCCCACTGCTGAGTCTTAGCACGCCTTCTGATCAGGCGGGAAATAAGGCAACCGAATTTGATGGTCCGCTGGCAACAAGTGTTAGTATTGTCACTACCATTGACAACCACGACCAGGCATACTCGTCAAGGCGGTGGCCATTTTATACAGTTATACATGCATGGCAGGCACGGTGGGTGACTCTGGGGCCCTGCCTTTCAGGGACATGGTTGTCCTTGGCAGTCTCAGCATCGTGTACAGCAACCTCGTGAGGTCACCTCATGCTTTCCAAGGAACCATACCGTGGGCTGTCGCGCAAGCTGGTGCTCGCTTTCGATGTCGGTACAACATTCAGCGGGATTTCATACTGCATCCTCGATCCCGGAGAGATTCCCAAGGTCCAGGGGGTGAAAAAGTACGCCACGACTTGCAAGGAAAAGGTTGAATCTGACATGTTTCTCCCAGATATCCTGCTCAAGAGCACGTTGGGGGTGATAACAAGATACCGTCCATTTTGTACTATGACCGTGATGGCGCCATGAGGATTGCTGGGGCTGAGGCGTTGCAAGAAGATACCCTTGAGCAAGCAGAAGAAGAGAATTGGGTCAGAGTTGAGTGGTGAGTCAGAAGAAAGTATTCTCTATCGTTATTTTAGAAACATTTCAGGTGGAAACTTCATTTGCGAACGAGGCACCTGGCATCGTCACACATCAAAGACGAAGATATTCCGCCACTTCCCCGGGGTAAAAGTGCCACTCAAGTTCTCGCTGATTTTCTGCGCTATCCTTTCGCCTGTGCGCGAGAGTATATTGTCGAATCTCATACTGGCGGTGCTTCTGTGTGGAAGTCCATAGAGAACAGCATTGAATTTGTTCTCACTCATCCGAACGGATGGGAGGGTACGCAACAACAGCAGGTCCGTCGTGCTGCTGTGATCGCCGGACTGGTTCCGAACGGGGATGAGCACGCGGATCGAATCCACCTGTTGACAGAAGGCGAAGCGAGCCTTCACTTTTGTGTTACCCACTTGTTGGCTTCGGACGAGCTGTCAGGTCTTCTTATTTCCCGATCTAATCCGCTTGAAGAGGACGTCGAGGAAGAGTCGGACTATAGAGGAGTCGTCATTATCGATGCTGGAGGAGGTACAATCGATTTGAGTGCTTACTCAGTGAAGCTATCTTCTCCGAGGGAGTACAAGGAGATCGCACCTGCAGAATGTAAGACGTTTCGCTGTGAAGATAAACTTTTTTCTCATGCAATCGACAGGCCAGCTTCAGGGGTCAGTGTTTGTCACTCAAAGAGCCCATGCGTTTCTCAAGGGCATGTATTTCTAATTACTCTGACCTCATGTCTCATTACATTTTGGAACAGCCAAGCTTGCCAACTCGCGATATGGCTCCGCTGACCTCGTCAAACAAATGAGAGATGTTTTTGATAAAACTACGAAGCTGAGGTTCTGCGACTCCAATGCTCCCCAATACATCAGGTTCGGGACTACATGTGACAAAGACTCTGAGCACGGCATTCGTTCTGGTCAACTCAAGATAGCTGGGTGCGTGGCGCTTTTTTTATCTGACTCTTCTCGTTGACCTGTGAGCATGTAGGGAAGATGTCGCGAAATTATTTGAACCCTCTGTAGATGCAATTGTGGATGCTTTCAGGAGGCAGCGACGAGCAGCGAAAAGGTTAGGGATCGAAATTAAAGTAAGAGGATTCTGACACCGTTCTTCGCGCTTGGCTTAATTGTCTGTAGCATGCCTTTCTGGTTGGTGGCTTTGCAGCCAGCGATTTCTTGTGCTGTCGTCTTCAACAGCACCCTGCATTTTCAGATGTAAATTTGTGTAGACCCTCGAGCCTGGCGTATGTACCAATTCAACCGCATTGGCTGGCGCTGACGGCCTGCTTAGCAACAAGGCTGTCGCGGACGGCGCCGTGCTCTCTTACAATGAACCACTGGTCACTTCGCGGACCTCAAGGTTTACGTATGGCACAGGCTGTGTGAGACCGTATGATGCTTCCGATCCTGAACACCAAGAGAGGGAACACACGGCATACACCGATGCATCGGGAGTCAAAATTTTGCCAGACGCATTCAGACCAATATTAACAAAAGTCTGTCAACTACCGTTTCTTGAACAACCATTAACACTTAACTCGGTCCAGCAGGGGGAGCAAATTTCGGAGGAAGAAGAGTTCCGCTGCCAGCTTTATGCCATTGGAAATGCGCGCTCCGAATTAGCCACAGCGATGGCAACCATCCTCGCGTACAGGGGTGAACTTCCGAAGCCCCTTTGGATGGATGAGGAACCTAGTAAGTCGCAAAAAGTAGTCAGAATCCACTGCTAACAAATGGTTCTCGACCAGAACGCTTCATTCCAATGTGCCACGTAATTGCTGACACCTCTGAGATTGCTCAATCTCTGCAGCCCAAAAGAGCCCCTGACGGGGGTTCCTATTACTGTCTGAGCTTTGAGGTTGTTCTTCTGTTTGGTCTCACGGAGCTGAAAGCGCAGATTTGTTGGCATGAAGAGGCATGTCTTGTGTCTGTTTCACATGTTACTCGTATCTGATTCTTACGCGACGTCCCAGGGTGCGGAGAAGAGGTGCGTTCCAGTTAGGTAGCAAGTCAGATCAGTCTGCTAACCTAGGAGTGAACAACAGAAGTCTTGCTTCACTTATTTACGATGACTAGTTGCTATGTGCTGATACGTCTCCGTAATACGTTTGATATATTTATGCACGCACTTGTTTCTGGACTACGCTTGTCTGCTGGTATGTATTTATCGGGAGGTGGCATACCACAGTTATGGACCTGTTTGCAATATCAAGGTGCTACTACAACCATATGAAACAAGCTGGGCGGAAGTTACGCCCGATGGCGTTATCGAGTTCAGTCACTAGCCGAAGTCTTCTACCTCCTTCGACTCGCTCGTATACCTTGATTCCTCCTCCCAAGTTCTCACTTCCAACGCCACCAACGATGAGCCACCTATCGTCTCCGCCTCCAAACGCCATTCCACGAACATGTCTCAGCCCCGTACGCACTTCAGTCACCAATTCAGGATGTTGTTCTCCCTTTTCCAAGGAGAAGATGGCGATCGTGTCGCCCTCGGTGTGGGGGTCATCTCGATTGGAAGTGTATATGTGTGCTATGGGGAACGAGCGGTTCGGTTTAGGAATCAATATCTCAGCCGCAGTCATATTGCTCGGCGTCGGAGACTGCTTGAGCGTGGACACCGTAGTGACATGCGTCAGGGGTTGCTCAAGGGAATGGAACTTGTACGCGGAGAGTTCCGAGGTGAGCTCGAGGAGGACGTAGAGCGTATTCCCTGTTGCTCGCCGACGTGAGCTGGGCGTGAAACACGGAAGGGAACGCGTTACCGTGCATGGCGATGTGCCTCGGTCCGCCGCCCCTTCCGACATCAAGGGCGCCCCTCGTGGCCCAGCGACCATCGGACCCCTTGGTGAGGCGCCATATCTTATCGGACCCCAGATCGGGCACGAGGAGCTCCTTCTCTGCCGTGTTGAACGGGTTGAAGACGGTTTGGTGTGGATGGGCGGTCTCTTGTCGACGCGGGTTCCGGCCCGGCTTTCCGTCCTCGAACGGAAACGCGAGCGTCCACAACTCCGCGGGGCGAACGTACGGTGACCGGCTCGAGATCGGGACGGTCGCCAATGTACCGCCAGAGTACTTCAACCACCGACGGGAACGATTGAGCATCGGTCTCATGGACGCGCGGGACGGAGACTGAAAACAAATTCCACTCACGTTTCCGACGAGCAGTTCGTCCTCGGTGACGACAAGCGTGGAGGGATCGGCACCACCGCTCGAGGGCGCCGCGCCGACCCTTCGGCCGTTGCCGTCCGCATCGTACTTGACCACGACGATCTGGCCGTCTGGCGACTGTTCGAGGCAGGCGAAGATTAGAGATCTGTCCGACGGATGCGGTTCGATCCACGATGGGTTTTGACCGACGTTGACTGCCGACAGGCATCTCAGGGTGGACGCTGCGGGGTCGAACTCCAGAGTGTAGATCGAGTCCGTGTAGGATCCGACTAGGATTTTGTGAGTGACCATGGCAGGGATGGGACACAGGAATAAGTGGGAACGTTGTGGACCGTCTCGCAAGGTTGGCTGACTTTTATTAGCGATTTAAAAGTGCCATCGGAGTACTATCGCATTCACTGGCGGCACTTCGTCACATGTTAGCCGATATTTGTCCGGCCGAGGGAACAAGCAGCACGATTAAAATTAGCAGTGCTGATTATGTTTCTGGGTCATGCGATTGGGAAGACCGAACGCAGAACCAGAATCGATCTTTCTCGACTTTGAGTGTGATGAGGGAAGTTTCCTTGTTGACGCCAGTGTCATTACTTACGTAAGGCGTGGGTAACACATACCCTGGCTCTTCCAGTTAGCGCTCGACAAAACATATATGGAGGCTCAAATTTCGGGGAGGGAATAAAGTTGCATATTAGAACTACAAGTGAAAACCGAGAGGATCATGGACTACCAATGCGAGTTAGATCTCCTCTATAATCTGATCGTACACAACTGTCGCAGGCCCCCTGTTGAGCACGCGTCAGTAGTCAGACCAAGCAAAATCGACAAAGGGACTTGCTTCTTTTCCTCGCCATTCTCCATCCAGCTGATATGTGCCTCCAACTCGGTCAACCCAAACTTCAACACGATACTGAATTGCTGCCTATAAAACTCAAGCCCCGCGAACCCACGTCGAGGACTGATCGTCTTGGATACCTGGGACGTATCCGCATGCACGGTGCATAGGTTCGAGAACATGCCTTTGAAACGTTATCGACAAAGTCAGAAATCAGAAACGACGGTCATCGACCCGAGCGCCTACCTGGTTCCGAATCCATCCAGCGCGGGTTGACTGCATTTCCCCGATAGCAAACGATCTCGGTAGCGATCGTCTCACAGGATGTCCTTTCCGCGCACTCTGTAATGAATTCCTTCCTGAATTCTGTTCCTTCTGACACCGACGTGCCCTGTCCCTTCATGTCAGCCTCGACTAAGCACAATCCACGGGCAAGTTACCTTTTGCAATATGCCGCTGAACGCGT
>JBBPUI010000391.1:0-22592 GCA_038094615.1 Heimioporus aff. retisporus
GAAGCTCATCCCTCAAAATTTGAAGGTAGAGCTCCCCATCCATCCTACCATCAATCTTTGTGGCAAATCCAATCCCTTCCCAAGTCATACAGCCCCACATCATCAAAGAACCCCCTCCAAACTTGAGAGTTCCTTGAACCAGCCTATCACTAAGCCCCTCACCTGCCCTTTTCCATGCCCATTTATGTCCATCTGACCCTAGATGATTAATTTTGGTCTCATCTGACCATATTACCCTCTTCCAGTCCTCTATGTTATGCAGGGCGTACCTCGAGTGGATCAAGACTGTGTCGAAGGACTTACCAACGAGCAGGACACTCATGAAGAGGTACAACTCAGCTCGAAGGGACGAAAGGACAAAGGACCATGCCAAAGAGGCGGACTGGGGACTGAGGGACTGAGGGACTGAGAGACTGAGGGTGACTCAAGAGTATGCTAGATTGCGCAGATCGAGAATAGAGTACATCGTTGTAAACGAATGAACTATATACCCAACGACACGTAAGCGTAGAATGTCATGGAAGGAAAGAGAACAAAGGACACATCAGCATCAAGTAATCAAGAATGAGTAAAGAGAACAAAGGACGCGTCAGCGTCAAGTAATCAAGAATGAGTAAGGGATGCGCAGCATCGAAAGATAAACCAACCACTAAGGCGTGCATGAGGCACTCTAATGAAGGTGAAAGATGAGAAAAAGGTGAAGCATACATGCGGGACGAGGACAACTGTAACACTCTATAGTCCAATCCTTGTGAGCAATAGCCCAATCCAAATGAGCCTTCCAATGTCTGGCTGATAGGATGGGGCATTTGGTCTTGACCACAGCTTTCATGCCAGATTTCTTCAAATGAAGACGAGTGGTACTGACAGAGAGGGGTTGGTTGATGATATTGGTGAGGGCTTTGGTCACCTGGACTGCATTATCAGCTCTACCAGAGGTGATTAGATGCTGAGCATGCCGAATATTGGCAGGGGTAAGCTTGGAAGGACGACCTCCAGCATCCTTAGGAAGGGTAGAACACATCCTGGATTGAAGTTTGGATATAGTAGAAGGGCTAACACCAGTTTGCTTGGCAATGGCTTCACCAGAATGGCCAGCATCAAGCAAAGAGAGAATGGTGTTTTGTTGGGTAAGGGAGAGGGATCTGACCATGATGTGGATGGGAATCAAGAGGCGTGTGAACTATTTTAAACTCAGACATACTATTTGGATGTATATCTTTGTTTGTATCAGCAAACAAAGGCAATTTCTCTATGATTTCACTATGATCCCAGTCTTCAACTCAAAAGCTCAAAAACCCTTTCCATGGTGTTGCTGTCTTAAAATATTCATATCTCCACAGCGTGTGAACCAAATCACATAACCCAGGGAGCGATTTTGTAGCCAAGGGTATGGGCCATCTAAGACTCCACCAAGGCTAAGCGTGATTCCCACAGCCTGTGGCAGTACACATCATGCACTGCAATTGTGGCAAACATGGAAAGGGTTTTTGAGCTCACTGTATACATGGCAAGACCCTCCCCGCGCCGCAGTTGCTGTCCGTGGTTTACTGCGGGCAGCTCCATCGTTATCATCTGCGGTGTGTGGGTCGTTAGACTGCATGGTGTTGTACACCTTGCAGCCTTTTCTACCATCTGGCTCGCCAAATCTCAGCTTTATCCCTGTACATGGCGTCGCCACCATCACCCGTTAGTATCTGATCTTGTTCCCTTCCAGCTTCACTACCCAGAGAGGCTCGCTGTCGCTGTCCGTGGTTTACTGCGGGCAGCTTCATCGTTATCGTCTGCAGTGTGCAGCCGTTAGACTCCACGGTGTTGTACATCATGCAGTCTTCCTCGCGGTCTACCCGGCTCGTCAAGTCTCAGTTATATTCCTGTACGTAGCGTCGCCACCATCACCTGTTAGTGTCTAATCTTGTTCCTTTCCAGCTTTACAATCTCCCCTGATCCACGTCACTGGGGCCACTACAACCACACTTGGCCTGCTCACCCATTTCGGCGATCATAGCATAGGCATACACTCGCCTATTTTATTCAGAAGTGGTAAGGACGATCATCTCCGATGTTCAACATTGCAGTTTTACATTAGGTTTGTAGTTCGAGATAACTATTCTTCTGTGTTGTGCCTTAATACATATACACATAGATCATCTTTCAACGGCGAAAAGGCGCGAAATATGCCTGCGAGCTCGTCATCACCTAAGGGACTACATGTATGCAGCCAGAGTGTCTGGGCTTTTGTGAATGCTTGCATCCAAGGTGCGCAGTATCCCTACAAACGAATTGCTTTTAGTTGACCCTAGTCTGGACAGTGCCTCATTACTTACGATGATATGTGGATCCGCCCACGGGTCCCTGGGATGGATAACTACGCATTTAGTGGAACAAGTACGCCTGTCGTCCGGGACTGAGTATGCTGTTTGATCATTATCCTCAACTATGACTCGCAACTCCTCGATTTGTGCAAACTTCTCCACGCAATCCATAAGCTCTGTCAAGAGCACGCGTTGATTTTTCGATGCACGGAGTTGAACGATGAGCCGTTGCAGCGGTCCCAGAACATTTACAAGACACATCAACCTTGTTATCATGTCTGCTGGGCCTTCCAACTCTGCGAGGGATGACACCAATGCACGTTGCCGCAGATGCAACTTTACTGGGGATCGGTCCATGGAGTCATTGCCTGACGCAATGTGTAGGCCTTGGATGTGGTGTTTCAAGAGGAAGTTTACCAGGATCGGAAGCGGGCACTTAGCTCCTACTTCCAACTTGGTGAGCTGTGGGAGTACCAATGAACCAAGGATTTCGGTCAAATCATCTGCCGTAAAAGTAGGACTAGTCAGCGTAAGGCGCTGGAGAGGGGCATTGCATAGGCTTGGTGTGAAGAGTAGCGGAGAATCGATCTGCAGCTCGTGAAGATTATTTGCATATGGAGTATCTGAGCTATTGGGGATCCTGGTCTGATTTGCAAGGTATGGTCCGCCATAGCAGCTTAATTCCTGGCAGCCCAATCTCAGAACACTCTCTAGACAGGAAAACAGGGTGAGGGAACCCTCTGAGGGGCCTTTGTAGAGGCAGAGGTGTACCTGCTGCACGGATCCCAGTCCCTGTAGTGAATCGAAGAAAATCGTCAGCACACGGAACTGGTGGTCTCCTGTCCAATCTGAACCTGAAAACCAGATGACTTTGGGGATTTTGAACTGGTCTGTATGTCTCCAAACCAAAACTGCTTCACAATCCTTATCCTCAATTGTCCTCCAATCTTCGTCGGCAGTATCCTCGAACCTCGAGTTAGTCAAGTAACGTGTTGCTGCGATTTCTGAGAGCCATCTGCACGTCTGTGAGAGTGTGCGAAGAGATTCTTGATCCAGGTTGTCGGCGATCATGAGAAGTAATTCGGTCGGCAAGCGCGAAAGCAAGCACAGTTCGGAGATAGATAACGGTATCGGTTGCAAGTTTGCTTGCGGTAATGCCGCAAGAACAGTTTCATGTCTGCGCAGCCGCTTTACAGATATTAGCGCCTGCCATTGAATGATGATTATAAAATTCCTACTCGTGGATAGCCCTGATTTAGGGCAATCTTTTTCACAGGCGTCGATGTGTCACCGTCATCCTCGATTTTGCGCTTTCTCAACTGGCAAGGATCGCTTCGCTTGTATGTGAGGGTGATTTTCTTTTTCGGCGAGGGTGTAGCTGTGACAGGCTCATGCAGAGCCTTGCACTTCTTACTGAGAGAGGAAGTGATAAGGGGGATCCATGACTGCTACTCATTAGACTTGAACTACTGGTGACTGATCGTCACATTCTAGAACTCACCTCTAGGATCGTGCTATCGGAAGGGATGACAATTAGACGACTAAGAATATTCCCCATCAATGTGTGTCTGTGAAGGTGTGTTTGTGGTTGGCTTGTGGTGTAGATTTTGAAGCAGCCATTAAGTAGGGCGTGATCTCAGTTATGATATAGGTGAGTTGACAATAAACTATATTGCAACCACTGGCGACATTTACTTCCCCAAGCTCATTTTGCCACTAACAATAAATTATAGCTGCCCACCTGATATCCCCCTCTCGGTTCCCCCTTCACCGCTGACAATAGTTATATTGTAGTTCAATATTACCAGTGCTATTTTGCTGTTCACAATAAATCATAGTCGCCCACCTGATATTCCCCTCTTGGTCCCCTGTTGACAATGATTATATTATGATCCAGTGTTACCCTACCTCTTTTATCATTGACAATAAATTATATTGGAATCTTGTGTTCACCCCTCTTGGTCCCCTTTTCGCCACTGGCAACCGTTGTCAATAAATTACATTGTGACACTCACCTGATATTCATCCCGATCATCATTTTGCTACAACACAATTGCGGATGAGATACAGTCAACGTTAGGAGAACGAAATTGATTCAATATGCATAATGTCCATGTCTACAAGTTATTCAACAACCACCTTTCTGCGTTAACCCGCGCGCGAGCAGCAACCTTGTTGGCCCTGTGAAATTTCAACTTGTTCCGCCATTCCGCAGTGGAATGGCAAGGGGGAGGGCCTTCTCTGCGGTATCTATGTATGGCTTCCAGATGCTTCTGGAACCACACTTCGTCATCTTTAGACCAGTAGCCGACATCAAGTCCGGATGCCTCCCACGTAGACTGCTTTGGCCACCACGATATATCGGAGGTCTGCTCCCCTTGGGACGGATGACGCTGACCTAGATGAAAGTTCAGCGAGAAGCTCGTTAGAGTATTAACACATACCTGTAGAAATCTTGTAGACACCACATATGATCTGCTTGTCATTGGGGTCAAGCTCATCGTCCCACAAGTAGTCTGTCCCAATTTTGATAGCTGTGCCATACTTGACATGATCTTTGGACGGACCGAGTCCCACAAGGACATTCATGCGATCGCCAATAGAGTCGTGTGCCAGACGTGCGACGATACCACCTTTGATTAACGCAGCCCTAGCATAGCCCCGACAAAGTAAGCGGTCCCTCCTGTCCAAGTAAGAGTTGTAGTCGGAGGGGCGTGGCCGATAACGGAATGGAAGGAAGCCCAGGCCCCGAGGAATGTTGGTAGAGATGGGGGTTGGTGGCGTTCCCGAGACGAGGCAAGTATTGAACAGGATTCCTCGCGACGCAAGTTGGAGCGTGAGGGCGGGCGGATCAGTACTGAATTGCGAGCGGATGATCTGTAAAACCGCTACAGGATTATCAAGACAGATTAAAAATGGCGGGGAGGAAATCTTGCGGAAATGGATGAGGTAGAACGCGCCAGGAGTGAAACTGCCATCCAATGCAACACGAGTCCCTTCGCACCGCTCGACGATGACGTCTCCAGACTTGTATTGGTCACGGAGGCTGCCATCCGCCATGTCACAGGTGCTGAGTGGTTGGCCGTTGACAAGTTGGGCTAGAAAGGCCACAGCTGCGTTACGACCAGTTGTTGAAATTGGGGGAGAAGCACCGCCCTCACAGATATTCAGTGCTAGCTGGGTGATCGAACTTGAGGAGCCAGCAGCCAGTTGGTCGGATGAAGAACACAGAAATCCGTATCGAGTATAGAGAACGTCCTCTAGAAGGGGGAATTCCGGGGACTCCGACTCTGGAACGGTACCACCAACAAAGGTTGAGGTATGGTGGGCCAAGGGATTGATCACAGCGTTGGCAGGTACCAAAGGCCGGGGCTCGAGGGCCGAGGGATTGATCACAGTGTTGGCAGGCACCGAAGGCCGGGGCTCGAGGGCCGAGGGATTAACCGCAGCGTTGGCAGGCGCCGAGGGTTGGGGCTTGAGAGCCAAGGGTTTAACCGCAGGATTGGCAGGCACCGGAGGTTGGGGCTCGTTGTCGTCGTCGAAGTCCACTTCAAGAGGGTCGTCTTCTTCCCCCCAAGGGGCGTCAGAGTCAAATTCCGTACATATGTCCCATTCATCAGCAAATGGATCATAGCGTTTCTGACCGCCTGGGTAGGTATCCCAAACAAGTGATGCCTTGTCATGACCAATGCTGCGACGGATCCGAAAATCGTCCTCTTTGAACCACTGGAAGACAACTGCGCCTTTCTTCCCAGGAGCACGACCTCTCAAAGCATGCTTCGCACACATCAGACGCGCCTGAAGCTGTACTGGTGTCTCTTGGGCCTCGATCTCCTTGTTATTCTTCGTCTGACGCTCGAAAAATTGCTGCCACGTCTCTCCTAGCTTCTGGCGCGAACCACGTTCAGGTCGAGGAATGTGTTGTTCGGGGACGGAAGGACCAGGGTTCAGAGCTAGCTTCACGGCCTCTGCAAGGTCCTCATCGCTCGGATAGCAATTCTGGCTGACCCAACGGCTCTCGAGTACTGTGAGGTTCTTGAAGGACCGATTTGCATTGTGGTCGCATTGTCCCCAATAGATGTAGACCGGAACATGGGCCAACACCATTTTCTGGACGCGAAGCAGAGAATTCTTGTCACTCGATTGCATGACGGTGCCGACCCTTGGCACCTCCGATGAAAAAGTACCAACAGGGGACTCTCTGAGCATTTGAACCATCGAAGGTTCGAATCCTTTCTGGAGAAGAACTTGAGCCCATTCGGGATCAGGTCTGTCAAGCCCTGAATAGCCACCGAGAGCCCACGACACCATCGTCATCAGGTGGTGGAAGCGTCGGAGTGCATGAGTTGCAGCACCACGGGCAGACTTTTCGTTCGTTCGTGGCTTCATATAACGAGTCTCCTGTGGATAGTGTTGCCGCGACTCGGCTCGGCTCGACTCGGCTCTACTTTTGCCGACTTTTCATTCGGCTAGACTAACCATTTATGGCGAGTCGTTATGATCCGGCTCGGCTCGACTACGTTAACCGTCACAACCGGTCATAGCCGATGCCACGGTTAGAACCAACTGGAGCAGGCTGTTAGCCGGCTATAGTCGGTTTCGACTTGGTGTACATGGTGTAATTGCATAGTACTACTAGACAACTACATACATAGCAGCCTAGGTAGTAACATCGCCTTATTGTACATAGTATACCGCCCGAAAATTGGACAAAAGCATCGTCGTATTGTTCCAGTGGAAGCTACCACTGGCGTACTCTTGCACTGCGCCGGAGTGGTACGGATTCTGGCGTGCCGAGTGCATCACGCCGCTTGCGTGTACATCTTTTACTACATGACATGTTAGAGTATATTCGTGACGAAACGATCCTATTATTTACCGTTGGTAAGGTGTTTCCTCGATTGTTTGACTCTTTGGCTCGCTGTCCGCGATGAAAACGACGGGTTTGCCAATGGGTGACGATGCGTCGGGCGTGGAAAAAAGGTCGTAGGAATCAGGGACAGCGTGTATTGACGGAGCCTCCGTGGAACTTGTTGCGTTCTCGAGAATGGTGCGAAGATACGAATAATCGGGCTTTCGGGTGAAGGTGAGACTGTGAGCATGATCAAGTAACATGATGAGTACAGCCGGAGTGTGGAGAGCCCTAGCAGCCGCCAAGAAAGTCTGCTTCCGGTGGAAAGTAGTCGAGAGTGAAAAACCTTTGCCGTCGCCAGTGAGCCAGGGAAGCGATCCATGATGTAGGAAGATGAGCGAGTACGCAAGAGATTCGATGTCATCACGGCGTCCCAGTTGCAAACCACGATGGCTGTTGAGTGAAGCAAAGGCGGGAGTACCGACAAAGGGCAAATCCTCTTGCATCGGGATGTGAATACGAGAATGTGGGTCGCGGTATCTCTGTGCTATACCAAAGTCAATAAGAAAAAACGTATCCTGGGAGTCCCCAACACCCATTAGAATATTGTGTGGCTTGACGTCTCGATGGATGAAGTTGCGTGAATGAACGTACTCAAGATGAGTGATCTATTTTCACAAATAGAATTAGCTTGTTCAACTCGCTGCTTCAATGAATTAAACTGACCAGCTGAACTCCGATTTTCGCGATGTAAGGAAGGCTCAACGCCGATGACTGCAGGAAGACGTTGTGTAAGGATGGCCCAAGGCTTTCCAGGACCATAGCACGGTAGATTCCTTCCCTCCCTAGCCAAATAGGTCGCGGTAGCCCAGGGACTGTACCATCTTGAAGCTCGTGTAGAATTTCATACTCGTTTTCCAAGTACGAGATGGGGGTATCGTCGCAGTGTTCTAGCTTGATGGCGAATTGTTGGCCGGTGAATATGTCCTGTGAACGATACACAATAGCTTCAACGTTCAGGAGAAAGTGAGTGTTAAGTCCCAGCAAAGATCTGGGGCAACTCACAATAGGAGCCCGTTCCCAACCTCTCCCCAACCCGGTATCTCCCATCTACACGCATAACCTGGGCCACCTGGTCCATCACGCAGCTGCACACGAGAACTCACAATACAGTAGAATATTCAATTCGACTGTGAACGAACCTCAGAGGGAGAGAATGCACTGCTGCTCGCTTGGGGTTTGACGGATGGGTTGTTCGCTTTCGACGTTTTAGGTTCTTCTCGTCGTCTCCACTCCCACGTCGTGCGTGTTTTCGTCGGCTACGCTCACCAGAGCTCTTATTCACCACCGCCGCGGAGTCGCCAGAATTCATAGCGTTGGTATTAGCACGGCTTCAATTTCAACTTCTTGACAGGTGGCTAAAAGTGGGATCCCTATGGCAGCCACTAATCAAGGTTTCCAGGTAAGTCCATCGATTGATTTGAATCGATGATTCGCTCCCATGGCAGCCGCATGCAGCATGGGCCATCCCTTTTTTCTTAAAAAGCTCCAGTCCTGACGCATAGAACCGATTTTCGGAAACACCAATCACCGCTCCAAGTACGATTCGGTCCATTCCAGTAACACGAGAGGGCTGTACAGTTCCCCACGTCACGTTTAATCACACCCGCCATGTCTGTCGCAGCTGAGTGCGCCTACTCCCCCTTTTCTACCAGTTTATCCAGCTCGTGCAGTAGTTGTTACGAAGCCACCGTAGCGCCAAATCTCAAGGACCAACTGGTTCATGTTCCATTGTCGACAAAGAGAACTGCCCAATTGGGTCCACTCACCAAGGCGACCAAATCCTTGTCTAGACCATCTTCGGCAAGTTGCAAAGAACCCGAGCTCTCGTCCGAGGCAAGAGTCCTTCTCCGTAGGTTTCCATCCTTATCTGAAGTTGCTGAACTCTTGAAGTCAGGTAAGCCAGACCAACAGTTCATAGCGACGGTAGCATGTTGGGATAAGTCCCCCCTAACGATGTTCCAATAGCGAAATTCGTGACGGTCGTGCAATATCTCACTCAAGGAAGGGGGGGGATTGATGAAACCGACATGATGACGAAGGTTCGTACTACCTATGTGGTTTTGGGCCCGCTAATAAGTACTATCGGTTTGACAGATCTTCAGTCAAGTGAGTCTTCGGGAATATCAAGCCGTAATCCATATGATGGAATCAGATGTCCTTGCGACGAAGCCAAGGTATGTTCTTCCTGTCATATGTGCTAATCAGCTCACTCCCGATAGGTTGACGCACATCGCATTCGAAAGCATACTTATCGTCGAGTTTCCAAGATCTGCGCACGAAGTACCGTTGAGTGAGTTGAGGGGTGGGTTTACTTCATTCATCGAACAGATGCCCTACGACGACACCCTCATCCATCCCTCGGTGGAAATGAATTTATCCCTCAAGTCGTCATCTGGGGATTTCAACGCAACGCCAGACCTTTCCATACGTCTTGCACGTCTGTCTGGGAGGCGGTTGAAACCCGAGTTTGTATGTATCGGCGAATGCGCATTTTCTCAAGACAAAGAAGCAGTCTTTAAGAAAGTCCAGCTCGAAGTTGACGCACGCTCTGAGATCTTGATGGTGGTAATCATCATCCTCACGGAATCGACTCCATACCGCTCCCCAAAGGAAGACTCCGTCGCATGGGACACCTTTCGCCATTACCCCGAGTCTAGCCCGTTTGAAGAATTTCTGGATATGATCGAGACCACAGACGAAGATGCCAAGTGGCTTGGTCCCGTCATGGTTGCTGATCATGCATGGTGCCGTATCTCGAATGTCGACTATTATATCTGGGTCAGGGAAGGGGACGAAAAGATCGATATCGGGACACAGAGCAACGGGACGGTGGCGGCGCATGGTGTAAGTGGTACTACCGGTAGCTCAGCTTGCAACTAATGATTATAGACGTTGTTCCCGCAGATCAACATGGATGAGGTGGACGATGTAATCCGTCAAGGATTACTGAAAATCAGAGGCGCCATGGTTCAATTCAGTCAGAAGCTTAATCCCCAAGTGGATACCGGCCCCCTTTTGGCAACAGATGTGGTATGGGACTTCAATTGGGGTCGGTGTCAAGCGAGGATCGCAAATGCGGCTGAATGCATGGTGCACGAGTGGTTCGAAGACTGGTATTCAGGGTGCTTTAGGGGAACCAAACGTTCTATCGAAGACGTTGATCCCTCTGGCGACTACAACTCTACTACTACGTCCCGGTCACACTCCTGGAGCTCTTCTCTGACTTCCCTCTCTTCAGAGAACCCAGTCACCCCACCGTCCCCACGTCTTACTCGCGCTAGGAGTCGGGCCCGAAGCAGCCGGGCCCCCAGCATTCTTGACCCGTGAGGGACCCTCGGTTGATTAGTAATAGAATTTAAACCAAGCGATGCTCGTATGTAATATGTTCTGTTCGCTTCCTGTCGTGTTACGTTCATACTTCCTGCCCTTGTCCGTCGTACTACACCGTGACTGCTATGCTATGATTTATGAGCTAAGTTACTCCACCATACTTGGTTCTGACGTGTAG
This sequence comes from Heimioporus aff. retisporus, assembly GCA_038094615.1. Taxonomy (NCBI): domain Eukaryota; kingdom Fungi; phylum Basidiomycota; class Agaricomycetes; order Boletales; family Boletaceae; genus Heimioporus; species Heimioporus aff. retisporus. Next base: position 10,739 of record JBBPUI010000391.1, read on the forward strand.
GCTCAGGTTGTTAGAGTCTAGGTCTCCGCTAGGAGTCAGGACGCGACGGCATCACCTACTCGCCACATCCAAGCGATGATTCAGGTTACATGTGCAACCGCACTGCAGCGGTTGTGAAAACTCATGTCAGTCCTCTGTGTCTACTTAAGCTTGGCTCCATCGTCATTTTCTCATTCAACCCTCAGATTCTTTCGCTATGCAAACTCAGCATCGTCGTCGTGGTCGAGCCGCTGCTGCACCTGGTATAGTCGATCGATCCTTTGTAGGCGCTTGTCCACTTATCGGCCGTCTTAGCAGCTCCAAGAGCTCGCAGGATCCGGCGCCCACCCGTACGCTACAGGGATCACGCGGACGACGGTGAAGACTTTGATATCCGCGACCACTCTGATGCTTCGGATGGCACAGACGCTGGCCTACGTGACGCTGCTGTGGTAGTGAACACAGCTACCCCCGACACACTGGCTACTGACAATTCAGCTTCTGGCAGTCGGACCGCCACCGACCCCTTAGCTACCGACAGGTCTGCCCGAAATCTTCCCACAGATCCCCTGGCTACCAATACATCGTCTGCTTCTAACAAGGCATTTGATATAGAGTACTTCTTCCGAAAGGAGACCAAGGAAACGATCTGCCAGGTTTGCGAGTAAGTAAAACTCTAGCTATAGCGGTCGAAAATTATTCACGACGACAATAGAGAGATAGCAGCTCAAGGAAATTCTTACAGCGTGCAATATCATTTCAGTCCTAGAACATCCAACACTCCGCTTCGTCACCACATCCAGATCCGACACCCATTACTTTACCTAGAGCAAGCGGAGAAGCACGGATGGCCCATCGGGATTAAGTTCGTCAAGTCTGCGTTCGCGTCCGGGTACACATTCAAGACTCTGAAGGATGTCCTTGCTCAGCCTGGAGTTAAGTTGGACGATCTGCCCCCTCCTCCTCCTCGGGACCCCTCGGACCGCCTACCTCTGGGCATCGCTCAACCTCAGAAATCGAAACCCGGAGCCAGTCTGTCTCCGTTCACGATCGAGGGACTTAAAGATCACATGGTTCGTTTTCTCATAGCCAATGACTTGGTGCGTGTACTACCTCATTACCGTCTGTTCTCTTAAATAACTCAGACGTTCTTAGGCAATTAACATGGTTGAGTCCCAAGAGCTTCGCACGCTAATTCTCTACTGTTGTCCTCGGGACATAACGGATTCCGATCTCCCCCACCGGACAAAAACACGCGAACTCATCCTCAACGCCTTTGCGACAACGTTCACCGCTCTGAAAACCAAACTGTTGGTTAGTTCTCTACTTTTTGTTTTGTCCGTTGTCAGTCACATTGACTTCATATGATTTGCATGGTCTTCATAGATGGCAATGGGCGAGATATCATTCACCGCTGACACTTGGTCAAGTGAAAACCTTGATTCGTACCTTGCCGTGACCGCCCACTGGATAGAACAAGATTTGATGACGGGAACATGCAAGCTAAGCTTCAAGTGTTCCCTTATTGCGTTCCATTACATCTCGGGCAGTCACACAGGTGTCGAATTGGCCAAAACGCTCCTCCATCTCATTGACCGTGCCGGTATCCCTCTCGACAAGGTACGTTTTGCAGAAGGTCTACTTCACGTTACCTGGTTCTCGTTAACAAACGGTTCGCATAGATCGGACATTTTACCATGGACAACGCCTCTAGTAATGACGCTGCTATGTCTGAGTTGTCTAGGACCCTGCGCGAGGACCGTGAATTCACTTTCGACCCTATCGACCGTCGCGTTCGCTGCCTACCGCACATTTATAATATCTGCGTTCAGCACACTCTCGACAAGTACATGGACGCCGATTTTACCCAATGTCCGCAGACATGGAGAAACTCGGCAGGGAAAATAATTGACAGGGACGGCTACGTTAAGAGCGTTCACAATGATCCCATTAGGTGCGGGAGGGATGTTGTATGTGCTGTCCGTTCGTCTGGCCAGCGCCGTTCAAACTTCCGGCAAACCATTATATCCGGAAACGAACAAGAATGGTTTGTCAACGACACCGGTAGTGTCGTCAAGCTACCTGTGGTCCAGTTACTCTGCGACGTCAGGACACGTTGGGATTCAACATATTACATGATTAACCGTTTGCGAGCGCTTCGACAGGTATGTAACTACAAGCCCGGGTATGCCATGGACATTACTTATGCCTTGACATTCATTATCATTAGGCTATCGACTGTTTCTTTGGTTCCCCCCGCAACACCAATATCTCGGACTCCAAATTGGAGGCACTCGATTGGGAGGTCTTACAAGACTTGGAAGTCGTTTTGGAGGTGTGTACTCATTTTAAACTATAATACTCGTCTGTAAGCTTGCCACCTGAAGGTACCATCCCAAGCTCAGCGAAGTATGTGCAACCAAAGCCTGCCGTTACTTGGCGGCGCCGTGCCGTCTTACGAAACATTCCTGGCTCAGTGGACGAGCCTATCCACATCACGCTCTAACCCTCAACTTGCACCATTCATATCTCATGGCCTCGAGCGCGCCAATCATTACTACAGTCGTTTCGGGCGAAGTAAGGCTCATCTCTTCGCCATGTGTAAGTAAGATTGCCACTGATATTACCGTTTGTCTGACTCACTTTTGACAGTCGTTGATCCTTGTATTCGCATATCGTGGGTGGAACGGCATTGGAAGACTGACATGATCGTGGCTGCGAAGGCGGACATCCGTCAGAAGGTAAGTTGGTGATCAATTGTTAATGGATGAGCCCTAAACACACGTAGTTGGAAGAATATCGCACGAGGTATCCGCCCCAAACCACCGCATCACCCCAGTCCGCGGATCTCGGCCAACCTCGGGCCTTCATGACGTTAGGCGCAAGATACGGCCTTCTTGACATGGCAATCCAAGCGGAGGAGCAGAGCGCGCGATCGATAGATCAGGAATACAATGCGTATGTTACTTCCAGCCTCGCGCATGCCAACACCCATCCCCTCGCCTTTTGGGAGTTGGAACGAGAGCGATACCCCACAATATTTCGAATGGCCATGGACTATCTCCCCATCCAGCCCTCGTCGGTCCCTTGCGAACGAGCCTTCTCTTCCAGCAGTTTGACGGATACCAAACAACGCAACCGCATCAACCCCATTCTGATGGAGGCCCTTCAGATCCTGAAATGTTCTCTCAAGGGGGAACGGCCGAGCCTCAAAAGGTGGATGACATCACAACAAGAGATGTTGTGCGACTCGGATGGTAGTCAGATTCTCGCTACTGCGGTTCTGGGGAGTGGGAATGGGAATGGTGTCGATGAGGTGTTGAAGGCTATAGCGGCTGAGGAAGGAGACGCGTTGTCGAATAATATTGACATCTACTAGTATCGGTATCGTACGGATTCCCGTATTGTAATCTTGCCACATCGACTTCAACTCCCTCATGTTGACCACGTTGCGGAGTGCTTGTACCCTCCGTCTATCGACTACACTACCAATCAGAAGGTGGTCTATCCCATCTTCCTACCACACGCCATTTTTCCCTTCGCCCTTCGTCGTTCAACCCCGAATCCTGCCCTTCCCTTTCGTCGCAGGCACGCGCCTCTCTCCTCGCCTCGGGACCATGCCCTCGGCGCCTCGCGGTCCTCGATAGGCGCAAATGCCTACGCTGGACTTCCGTCATACACTCCTGCGTGGTATAGCCCGCCCGCCCCACAGTTCACGCATTGTCCTGGTGTCACTTGTTGCCAGAGAGCACTACGCGCTCCCGCCCGCCTAAGCTCGAGCCTTCCCACATCGTGCACGCACCACCATATTCGCTCCTCAGCACCAATACGTACGTACATAAATTGTACCACCTACCCAGCTAACCCACAGGTTCTCGATACCATCCAAAGAATGGCGACCCAAGTTCCGACCAAGCTCGCACTCGCCAATGCCGATACCAAACTCGACATTGTCCTCAATCCACTTCGGTTTTACAGAACGTCTCAACAAACAAGGGCCTCCGCGATGCCTCAGCCGAATCCGAAGAGCACGCGCAGGCTTGCAAGCTGAGAATCTACGCACGAGGATCCACGAAGCCAAGGTAATCCGCCGACCCTAGCTCGGTCTTGACACCGTCGATACTCCTCTGCCACCCACTGTAGTCCCACAGGCATCTCAGACGTGGCCGGGGGTGCTGGAAGGTGAGGCTCGTCGGCTGGTTGCACATGGGGCGATCGCGTGCAGTCCCGCTGGGCTGGCGGCTCGGCCCAACGTGCTGCATAGATTGCCGCCAATTACCACCAGACTGTACGCTCGGTGGTGCCGCGACCGCATCCGTGGAACCAGCCTGCGGCCATTCCAATGGTCCACTAGCCCTGAGAGACAGCAACGACGGTGGTGCCGGGCCAGCCCATTGCGACGCTCTTGCGGTCCACCTGACGCGGCTTGAAGTGCGGGGTCGATGTTAGCAGTGTTCACGTTCCCTCGAGTGTCATTTCAGACGAGAGCACCGAGGTAGCTACAATAAATAGGTACATTATGATTAGACTTCGTTTTAGAAGCAAGGAGCCGCAGACTGGCGTTTCTGTGTGCTGCTACAATAAAAGTTAGTCAACTCCAAGCCGCGTAGTCGCAACTAGCCGAGTCGAGCCGAACCGGTGTCGTGTGATGTACCCGACTTTCAGAGCCGTCGGCTAACCGGGCATTCAACTACGACTTTAGCCGGCACGGAGTCGGAGTCGCGGCAACACTACCTGTGGAACCAGATGCAATATGATGTTCATGGGGGCGTAGACCTGGAGAGCATTGAAAACGTCGGTAAGAAAGCTGTCCAGTGCTATCCAACGAGCAAGAAGGGTTGATTCCAACTGGTAGCAGTGATGTAATCGGATGATCGGAAGACTCTTGTGGGTGTACGCGAGGCAGGAAAAGAGGGGTCCATGCATGACAGGTGAGCAAAGGGTGAACGGGAGGTGAGGATAGTCCGGCGACATGGCACGTAATTTGTGAGCCTGAGATAGTGCCCGATCGTCCTCGCCCTGAAGCTGCTCCTCGATGACAGCAGGAGGAGGAGTTGACGTGTTGGGGGAGACATAGACAGCACCTTGATTAACAAAGGTATACATTGCTAGAAGAAAATAGTGATCAACACCAAGGCCAAAGGCATGGAGGCTGAACTGACCAAAGGACGACAATTCGGGGAGTCAAGGATTCGCAGAGGAAGAGTGAGACCACGGGGAGTAGCTCGTCAGTGTAAACACCGATGAGTTGGGCCAGTCGGAGACAATGGGGAACAGCTCATCAGTGTAAACACCAATGAGCTAGGTCTTGCAGAGGAAATGGAGGACGACGGGGAGTAGCTCGTCAGTGTAAACACCGATGAGCCAGGCCTTGGTCTTGTGAAGGAGTTGGGAGACGATGGAAATAACTCGTCAGTGTAAACACCGATGAGCAGAGACTTTGGCAGGAAAAGTTCAACAAAGTATTAGTGATGATGATAGTGAGAGAAGAAAGAGAACTTAAAGAAAAACGTAGGTAGATAGTACAGAAAAGAACAACAATAGGTGGATATTAACAATGCGCGTGGACATACGGAAATCGCCGGGATCCTCACTTTGCATTGCGCAGACAAATGAGGTGTTACAACGATGGTAAATAACGATGGTAAAGAAGGCTGCAGAGGCTGCCCGCAGTAAACTGCGGACAGCGATGGCGAGTCTCCCTGATGTTGAACATCGGGGAGCAAGGGGAAGGCCGCGATGGTGGTCGCGACACCAACTCTAACGGCCGTTGTTTGGTTGCGCATCCACGACTTACCATGTTTGGCAACCACTCACCGCTTTCTCGTTCGTCTCCCACCGTCAACATCGTCACCACCACTGTCTGCGGTTTACCGCGGACAGTGTCTCCCGCTCTCTGTGGTTTACTGCAGAGAGCAGCAACATATACATGGCAAGACCCTCCCCGCGCCGCAGTCGCTGTCCGTGGTTTACTGCGGGCAGCTCCATCGTTATCATCTGCGGTGTGCGGGTCGTTAGACTGCACGGTGTTGTACACCTTGCAGCCTTTTCTACCGTCTGGCTCGCCAAATCTCAGCTTTATCCCTGTTCGTGGCGTCACCACCATCACCCGTTAGTATCTGATCTTGTTCCCTTCCAGCTTTACTACCCAGAGAGGCTCGCTGTTGCTGTCCGTGGTTTACTGCGGGCAGCTTCATCGTTATCGTCTGCAGTGCGCAGCCGTTAGACTCCATGGTGTTGTACATCATGCAGTCTTCCTCGCGGTCTACCCGGCTTGTCAAGTCTCAGTTATATTCCTGTACATAGCGTCGCCACCATCACCCATTAGTGTCTAATCTTGTTCCTTTCCAGCTTCACTACCCAGGGAGGCTTGCTGTTGCTGTCCGTGGTTTACTGCGGGCAGCTTCATCGTTATCATCTGCGGTGCGCAGCCGTTAGACCCCACGGTGTTGTACATCATGCAGTCTTCCTCGTGGTCTACCTGGCCCGTCAAGTCTCAGCTTTATCCTCATATGTAGTGTTGCTACCATCATCTGCTAGTATCTCTGCGATTCATCCAAAGAAGACAAGGGAAACCAGATCCTTCTGCCGAGTTTGCTCTAACTTCGCAACACGAACACCTTATACCCGATTTGGTGCCTAGGTGACTTTGTCCTCTCCACTATATATCCTACTTCTTCTGATTACTGGCTCCAGCACCGCACAAAGTGAAATAACCTAAGGTAAGCCATTCCATTACAGCCATGCTCTGATCTCACCAGGACACCTCAGACATGCCCGCCAGGAATGCTACGTTTCGTTGTCAGTGTTCTCGCTGTTGTGATGTGGATGCCCAGGGGGTTCCCCACAACCCAGGCGGGAAATGCCTTCCTCTTTCTTGGAAGGCTGCTCATCTTCAGCGCACGGAGGCTGGTCCCCAAACCTCCTCCAATGAGCGTCTACGGTCTGCCAAAACACTGGCTGAAGCCGGCTTACAGTCCGCTGAGATGGATGATATCGATTCTCTTGGAGCTCGTATTTTCGCTCTGATGCTCACGGACGATGGTATAGATTGCGGACCCCAGGCCGGCAAATTATGGACATCCAGGCAGGAGTTTCAGCTGCGAGCCAATGAACACTGTACCACTGGTGTATCCGTTCCTGGCATTGACGACATCGCGGCAAATTTCACTCAATTGACTATCTCCCATGGACTTCGGCAGCAACGACACCCTGAAGTAGATAATCCCTCCCCTGCTACTTCTAATACCTTGAATGCCTCAGAGACACATACTCTACACTTGCACACTCCACCTCCTGATCATGACCATCAATCTCTTCCGAATGCCACTTCCAATATCTCCAATAGAAAATGTAACCGGCGTTTGGCTGCTGCACACACGCGCCTAAATGCGATCGAATCCTGTCTAAATGCCCTCCTCCTTTCGTCCGAGGAGGACGATGGATTCACACCATCACTACAACAAGAGGAAGCCCTCATGCTCAAAGGAGCCTTAAAAAACATCAATCACCGTGAACACTCGGTCCAGGATCGTAAACAAAATCTACTCAAAGTTGTTGGGGAAGTACTCTCATCTACCACTACGGAGGAAACACAGCCGGGTGGCCCCAAGCTTGGTATCCAATACAATTGTGGTATGCATGCGCCGCATCTCTCATGGTTGACTTTACTAATTTGACTTTCTAGACCATCATTATGACCGCCCTGTTGACCGCTGTGATGAGGTTGCCCAAGTCTCCATATTTCTTGGAGTACTCTGTGCTGTTATCCTTGGTGTTAGTCGGCGTGCATCCGATCTGATCATGGGTCTTATTTCATTAATTTTGCGACTTGCGTTTCGGGATCCAGCGAATGGATGCGTGTCTATTCTCGGTGAAGATACCATGGCACAGATTCCACATACTATCCAAGGTGCCATGTCTCACTTTAATTTGCAGCACCGAACTACTGTGTTTGCTACCTGTCCCTCTTGCAACTTCATTCACAAGCCTGCATTCCAACCCGACTCAGCTACCCCCGAGTATCCAGCTAACTGCCACCATAAGCTGAAGCCATGGCTCCCTGTATGCAATGAACCCCTACTACGACCGGATTATACCCCCATCAAACCATACATTTATCATCATTTTCACGATTTCATAGCGAGCCTACTCTCCAGGCCTGAAATTGAAGCACTCATCGATGCACCTTGTGATCGACTGATGGATTCTATTAGCAATGGCCATTCCCCACCTACCAATATCCAAGATGTTTGGGATGGGGCGTTCTTGAGGTCCTTCGAAGGTCCTCTCCCGAATACTCTCTTTATTGACAGACAGAAAGAAGGCCGTCTTGCATTCTCACTGAACGTTGATTTTTTCAATGTAGAGGGTGTCTGTGTACGGGGCGCGGCTACTTCGTGCAGCGTAATCTCTTGCGCCTGTCTCAACCTTCCATTGGATATTCGCTACAAGCCCGAGAACATGTACCTGGCAGGCATTGTCCCTGGCCCGAATGAGCCCCACGGTGATCAACTCAATCATTTCCTCAATCCCCTCATCAACGATATGGTAGACAGTTGGGACCATGGGATCTATTTCAGCCATATGGCATTTCATCCCGCAGGTCGAGTTTTCAGATCTGCAGTAGTCTGTGTTGTCTGTGACCTCCCTGCGGCTCAAAAAACTGCTCAGCTGGCTTTGCATTCAAGCTACTTGTCAAGTCTGGTTCCTCCGGGTCTCCAGAGGTCAGATGTATGCGCGAGGGGTCGGAGGTTGGAGGCAGAGCGAATGCACGGAGGGATGAGGACGGCGGCTTCAGGTAATGCCTACGCCCTTATACTGACCCAGTCCTCTTATTTCGGAGGGCGGAGGTCGGACAGAGGTTCAACGACAGCGATGAGCTATCGAGGCAGAGAGAGGGAGAGAGAAAGAGGAGCGGAGGGACAAGAGAGGAGAGTAGGAGGTAACTTAGTTGATTTTACGAACTGAGGAAAGTCCTCAGTAGGCATCTGCGTGGGTATACCCCAGGGTATCAGTTGTCATACCCATACCCATATCCACCATATACCCATACCCATGATATGGGTATGGGTATATACTGTGGGTATGTGAGGGTACCCCATGGGTTACCAAACCCATGGGTATACCCCAAGCTAGTATAGGTTACCTCATCTCAAAAATATGCATGAACAATGTATTCAGCCATGAATGAAATCTAACACCAAATACAATAGCAAAGATATCTACAATGTGATTGAATCCCATCCATCATCCATAGCCTCCTCATCTCCCTTCACATCTTGCATAACACTAACAGCAAGGACATCTTCATCCTTGACAAGATTCAACAAGCTCCATGATCCCAAACACAAGAGTGAGCGGATTGATTGAGTGGAAAGGCGTGAGCAGGTGTGTGTAACAATCAGCTGACCATGACTAAACAGCCGTTCAACATCAACAGATGTAGCTGGAACAGTAAGATAATCTAAGGCCATCCTCGAAAGGCGAGGGTATGCATTCCGGTGCTTGCACCACCATGCTAATGGGTCACTGACATGCTCAACTTCGGATGACAAGTAGCGGTCTAACTCCCCTCTGTCGAGATGGTAGCCACCACTCAAACAAAGTAAACCAAGCTGGGGCTAGAGCCTGGTAGCAGCACAGCATAGATGCAGAGGATGAATACTTCGTAGAACTACTCACGAAGTGGAATACAAGAGGGCTACGATGGACCGACAGAGGTCTCTGCTATTGAGCAGGTATTACGAGTGATAACGAGTAATGGGGCAAGTAAGCGTGTTACGCTTCAGAGCACTCGTGGTGAGGGAACTGAAGAAAGAGAGGTTGGGCTTAAGGCCCACCTTATATACATGCTAGGTTGTATGTACATGTTTACTACAGTAAACGGATTACTAAGGTATTCCAGTACATTCTACGATATTCTATCGTATTCCAACCAATAGCATAAGTATCTCTATTTCAAATATGACAGTGTCAGTATAATGTAAGCATGATGAGTAAGCTTCTGGAAGGTTCTACAGTGTTCTACTGTGTTCCATAAGCTTCCATGAAGTTCCGTGAATACCTGAAGGGTTCCGATTTTGGTGGGGATGGTATCCATGGACATGATGTGGCGCATGAGGCGGACAGGAAGGGCTGTGGAAAAGTATCCAATGAGGACGTTCTCGTCCACGATCTCGCTGATCTGGACCTTGTTGCGAAACTCCGAAATGAATGAAGTAAGTTCTGGGATTCCGGCGTTGCCAGACATCTGTTGGGTAGAGAGCCAGGTGATGGCCAGAGCTCTGGTGTCATGGTGTTCGAAGGTAGTTTTGAAGGCAATGATGAAGTCCTTGAAGTCGCCAAAGCCTTTGGTGTTGCCATTGGCATTCAGAGAGAGGGCGTCTTTTCGAAAAGAGGAGGCCCAAGTCAAGGCGGCTCCAGACTTCATGTAGGAGAGGGCGAATGCAATCTTCTTCGCTTCAGTGCTATATACTTCCTCATTGACTAGGAGGTACGTTCTGACTGAGTCCAGCCAGATGGTCGCCTTGGTGTAATCTCCATCGAAGGTGTCAGGGGAGCCGATGCAAAGTTTGACAGGTTTTGAGAGGGTGGACATTGTTGGTGGGGCGAAAGGTGGGAGGGGTAGGGTAGAGGCGAAGGTGTGAACAAGAGGGGGGGAGGCAGGGGCGGGGTGAGGCGCTTGGAAGGGAAATAGAGGGGGGTGAGAAGCAGTTGGGGTGGGGGAGGGTGGCGTGGGAATTCTGGGGATGTGAAGCGCCGAGGAGAATTGGTGGGCAAGGTCGATGTCTTCCTGCTGCTCAGCAACAGTGGGGAGGGTAGTGTCTGGGTCCTGAGATGTTTTGGAGGGGGAGGATGATGGGGATGAAGTATCCGAAGGGAGTTCTGTGGTGGTGAGCCTATGCAAGTGCAATAGGGCTCGTTCTAAAGCTGTGGTGCATCTAGGAGGAATGGTGGAGGATCTATAGCAATGATAGTCCTAAAACAAGTAGCTTAGTTCTTTTGTTACGCTTGGTCTGGGTAGGAACGAGCGTAGGCTCAAAGAACTAGAATGGAGGGTCAAAGGTTCAAAGCGATGATGGAGTACTTGCCCTATAGGGTCAAGGGTTCTGCCTGCTAGGACATATAGCAGGTGGTTCGAATGTAAGTCTGCCTACCAAAGAGGTAGCAGTGAGTTACGATGAGGGGATGAAGAGGAATGAGGTAAAATTGAGCAGAACTAAGCTAGGGTACAAGGGACGAAGTACTGGAGCTTATATACTGCGCAATGGAAGGTCATAGAAGGTTATGGAACAACTATGACTAAGCAAAGAACATTCAAAAGGAAGAAAGAAGTAAAGATAACAAGATAAAGGTGTGCAACGAACACGTTGTATGTTCTGGAGCACTCTATCGAAGTAGAAGCATCGGGTTAAGCTGATGATGACAAATGGGAATGATGAAGAGAAAAGAATAGGGGTGAATCGTAACAACATCGGTGGAGAGAATCGGTGGTGGCAGTGCCAGAGGAGAGGGGTCTGCTTCAAAAAGGAGTGCCAGTGGTTGGTGAGGATGGTGAGGGATGGAAGCCGCCAGATCTGGTAGGGAGACAAGCTTGACCTGAGCCAGTGATGCCAGGTTGGCAATGTGGGCAACTTGGTTGTACAGAGCAGAGAGGATTGGGGAAAGAGACATGTCAATCGGTAGGTACATAGAAGCTGAGGTGTAGGTGGTGCAGGTGGTAAGGACGAGTTCAGAGGGGGTGATGACTCGCATAGAACTGTAGATGATGGATTCAGAGGGGGTGATGACCGGTTTAACTCCAATCCTAAAGTATCTAAATTCCTGCTTAAAGCTTCTCTTGCTTGCTTGAGAGCTGTGGCAAGGAGAGCAT
>JBBPUI010000392.1:0-22590 GCA_038094615.1 Heimioporus aff. retisporus
AGGTTTTGCAGGACCTCAAAACGGCTAGAAATATAAACTAACTCCGGTCGACATCAAGTCAGCGGAGAACGTCCTGTGGGAATAGGGCGGACGCTGCATAAACAGTCAGAATCACTGCAGAGGATCCTAGATAACCTACCGAGATGTCATTGGCCCTCCAGATCAATCAATGCAATGATAGTCAGTTTGATGCCGAAATCGACCCGGTGTTGAAGCGATGCTACCATCGCAGTTATCCAATAGTCGGATCTCCGGAGTGGTCGGAGGTCCACATGCCTTATCGACCTTGAAATGAACGAGATGACCTTGTTTTGCCATATGGCAGCCTGGCAGGTGCCAGTGACTTGCTTCCATTCGTATGGGTTCGGTTCGGTCCGAGAAGAGTAAAAAATTGGTATCCCGCAACCTAGCATGCGTGCAAAGTGGCTCCTTGATGCTGTGAAAGATCAAATACAAGGCGAAGAGCCAAATAAATACAGTGTACTTAAAAATGATGGTCAACGTTCTCTTTCCACCTGGTTATACGGCCAATGACGTGAGCTATCCTTATAGCGTGCGGAAAGTGTGGTGTCCACCACAGCAAATGGAATGGAACGTCGGAGCACTCAGATGTTATTAAAACGTCGCATGAGGAACTGGACATTTGCCTGTGTACCACCATGCGTGAGTACATCTCATGAAGGCCGATCAAGGGTTGCGTATGTCCATGTGGTTTTGAATCTGTTTCGCAGATCGGCAATAACTGCGCGAGTCGGATGTCTACGAAGCGCGCGATAGATACAAAACAAAGGCGACCACGAAAAAAACGGCCAAGGAGTGTTGCACCTGATACCTGTAGTAGCAAAGCATGTAGTCAGAATGGCGAGAAGTGATTTGGCCGGAATAAGTGGCCCAAAAGCATACTACGTCTGTTCCGAGTCGTGAGTTTCAGTATACCATAGTTCGAATAACATCTGTACCAGACCTTTTCTGTCACCTTGACTACTACGTACGCCTCATTCCCGACATACATCTCCGAAAGGTCCCCAAGTGTACGGATTTTCATTTTTTTCTTTCCAAGGCAAACGTATGCGTTACTGTGCCCGTCCTGTATCCGTCAGTCATGTAGGATGATCCGTATGCATATGGCGAGACGTAGGCAACACTAATCCGGGCCTGGCAATGAACCAGGGATGACAAGGGGCTGCACAAGGCTGCAGTTGGCGGCAGGCTCGTACACCCTACATTGGTGTATGAGGTCGAGCGGGGATAAAATCAGATTAAGAGAGGCGTGTGTTCTGGCATCGAGATGCACGCTCCAGGTCGACGGAAGCAAATTCGGGAGGAGGGTCGGCAGGTTGTCGACAAGGGCGAGTTTGGTTGTATCCGGGAGGCACACGATAGACCGTCCCGACCGGATTCAAGAACGAGCGCGCAACAACGACCGATCATCGTTCATAAGCGAGGTCCCTGACATCAGCGCCGAGCACGAGCATATTGCGCGCACAAACATGGTACGTACCGGCCACGTATCCCGGTTCGGTGCGCCCCGTGCCTTGAAGATGCTCTATGCGAGGCCGGTCTCGCTGAGCGTCCTATTGAAGAGGCTCTTGCGTGTCCATCGGCCGGTAGGTATGCCAGCAAGTATTCCTCGTGGGGTGACGAACGGCGTCGGCGGAATGGGCGGATGTGGCTCGTGGACTACTTCGGAGCCGGATTCCGACTCAGACGGGCTGGGATTAGAGGTCTTCCTCACCCTCCTTGTCTGTTTGCAAACGGAGAGAAGTGGAAAATCCGGCAAGGTAACGCGCAGAGACTCCGTGCACCGATGGCAGAGGCACCGTACGTTCGTGGACCGAAAAGCAGCTCCGGGGCACGGTATGGGCTGCGGGTTACACGCAGGGGAGAGACCAGGCCCGGCGACCCGCCGGAAGGAAAAGGCACGCGTCGCGTATCCTGTTGACACCGTAAGATACATTAATTTGTGCTGCAGGCTCGGCCCGCCATAAGGCCATGGTCATTTTGCTGATCGGCACCAAAAGATGGAACATGTTTTGGAAGACTAATTTCTCTGTGGCCAGCTCAGTGAGCGCTACCGAAGGAATTGGTCAATCCACGTAGTGGCTCACAACGGCAAGGGCGTGCCCCCGGATAGATCAGTCGCAATCCAGGTAGCACGAGTGGGGAGGGAGACTCCCTGCTCGGCGGAGCCTAGATACCGGGGCGCAAGGGCTGGCATGGCTGGCACTTCCCACAGGTCGTTCGGACACCAGGGGCCCTTTCGAGATCCCCGTTGCACTTTTGTGCTGCCATGCGGTTCCCACAGCGGTCCGTACCGACATAGGATCACTCTTCACTGTCCGTAAGGGATCCGGGTGAAGTGACGCAGAGCGAAGACATACCGACGTGCCACGCGCGGATCGAAGTCCGAACAGAACATGGTTGTTCGGCTTTCCATATAGAGTGACTGGGGTTGCCGGCTATCAGTAGCTGGCAGTGGTACACTAACACCGAGTAGCGTCGGGTCCGTCCGTTCTAGTTGAGCTCCAGCCTCACCTACGGCGCAATTTTCCTGTTTCATTCGGCACGATAGGGATACATCGCGCTGTGCATTACCCACCAATGGATTATGGACCGAACATGTGGTCAGAGGGATGACCCTCAAGTCTATCGCATGGCCATATAATAACCAGGGTCGTGCCTGCCAGCATGTCACGGAAAGGGTATATAAACCCTCGCGTGAACTCGGGGTACCAGCACCAACGTCTCCGAGTCAGACAGTCTTGCATCCACAGACATCATCGACATGCATTTATTGAAGAGCTTCATCATCCTCGCCACGATTGTGGTCGTGGTGCCTGCCATGCCTGTCATGGATGTGCACGGAGACACCGATGTATATTGTTTCGTTGCTTCAGCATGGACCAACTGCTCACGGCCTGTAATTTGCTATCCATCAGATGGTTGGAAAATGCAGACTCAGCGCCAAGGATATGCACGATCTTGTATGTTATGATCCTGTCACTTCAGTATACAGACTGACTGCCCACACTTTGTAGCCTCTCGAAGACAGCAACACGGACAAGCGTTCTGTATGTGATCTTTTCATTTTGGTAAGGTACAAACTGCTCACTGCTGCCATGTCCATAGACACGTCTTGTTGGGAAGGGGTTGGCTTGCAGGCCGAGCCCTAAGTTCGAGGAAATCAGCGACATTGAAGCGTAACATGCTGCCTGCTGCGATCCTGGTAAGCCACCTCCTTTGTGACAGCGAGTCTCTCACCAAGATATGCAGGTTGTCACCAGGTAAATGATGGGCGGTGAAACACTATTATGTGCACCATGTATACTATTAGAAATCCCCGAAACTTGTGACACTTCGTTTTTTTGTCGTACATGATTATTGTGCGACCGGAATAAGCAAAGTGAAGATTGGCCATCAGCAAAGCGTCCACGTCCAAATATTAATTCTTCTAGGATAAGAATGCTCGTATCGGGATTTTGAGGGTATTGAATCAAGTTAGGGAAGCAAGTTTTCAAGCTGAGGCCAGCAGCATTTCTCACCGACCCACCTTGGAGGAGCGGGATAACTTTATAACTGGGGACACCGACGGGAGAAGGAGCCGGTGGAGATCGGCCGAAACTGAGTAAACGTGGTGGAAATTGCAGCTATACAATTTCGGGAGTTACCGAGATTGGTATATCGTAACCAGTAAGTAGCCTATTCAACTCTCCTTCTGAACATAACCATCGCCTTGGGATCCGGAACCCTGTTTAATGCAAAATTCAATGGCTTTGGTTGTGCTGCACCGTCCACCAGTTTGATATCATACGCCACAACAACATGGGCCAACATTGTCATCATCTCGCTTGCCGCAAAGAAACGTCCAGGACTGCAACACACCGTTGTCAGTCGTTTCGAACACCGATCGCCAAGGCAAATCAAGTACCACGCATGTCGACCATGTCCGAACGCCAAATACTGCGACGTCGTCGAGACCAAGTGATGTTTCGTACCTTCCCCACTCTCCCCTCGCATGTTCGAGAATCGGAAAGGATCAAAGACATGCGCGTTGGGATAAAACGTTTCGTCATGGTGAATGGATCGCGCGGGAGAGAGAACGACGGCGCCTTTTGGCACACACGTGCCATCCAGGAGCGTCACGTCTTTGACTGCCATGCGCAGCATAGTCGCTAGGGGGAACAAATTGCTGGGTGGTGAATCAAGTTTTAGAGATACGTACCTCCAACCACGCCGTCCATACGCTGACACTCCCTAATAAAGCTATCCAGCTTGCGCATCTTTCCCAGGGCAGCCTTGGACCACCCGTCCTTCTCGACGACAGCTTCAATCTCTTCGCGAAGCGGTTGGATACATTCAGGGTGTCCAGCAAGGTACAAAAGTGCATTGGTAAAGCTCTACGATATGACGTCAATTAGATAGGTCAGGATTATGAATAGTGAACATACTCCGCTAGTCGTCTATTCACATTTCAAAATTTAGCATTGGATGCGAGGCCGCGGGTGAACTTACGTGAATCGCCACGATGTTGGTGGCCAGGAGACGTTCCGTCAAATCATCTACAGTCAACTCTTGATCCGTTGCCTCGTCCATCAACCATGACAAATAGTCATTCTACAAGCGGTGAATGAGCGTTAACAGGATATCGACATCTAGACTGACTGACGGGCTTGTCAATCCACTTATTTCCATATTCCTTCAGACACCTTTGTCGTTCCTCTATGATCGGGCCAAGCAGCTTCTTTCCGTGCTGCTTGAATTGAGGGATCTTCGTGAACAAACGAATGGCAAGGCTGTCACCAGATCGAATACCGGTCTGTACGCATGTAAATCAAGATCACCCACGGTTTCAGCCAAGCGGGGAAGGGCGTTGCGACCACTGCTCCTTTCATGCAATCGATAGTATACTCAATGTTCATATGGATCCAATCGGAGTGACGACCTGAAAGAACTAATGTCAAGATCTGATGGTAAAAGAAAACGACACTAGCACTCACACAGCGGAAGCCCGACGAATATCCTGTTGGTCGCCCTGCAGACTATATTCTGTACGCTTTTGAGCGCTGGAACGCTCTTCCACTCTGAACACCCAAAGAAACTTGAGAGCAGCGAAGTGGGTATGCGAACAAGGTGCTCACCGTTTCCACTAAGATCAAGAATGTCTTCAAATGCGGTGATGACCTCATCTCTGAGTTCCGGGTACAATGCACCGATATCGCGTGTCAGATGCGAGCGTAAGATCGGTATATGATACGGGTTGTGGTGAATCCCAGGGCTCATCGTGTACTCGATTTGAAGATGCTGTCGGCATCCTCGAATGTGGTCTAAAATACCAGAAAGGACGAGGACGTGCCTCGTTGATGGCTTCCATGAATGAAAAGGCGTTGTCAGGCGCTCTTTGGACTTCATCCACATGCTCAGGGCTGCTGAGAATAACAAGCCAGCGGTGCATCGCCGGCACCTTGAATGGTCTTTTATTGTGCTGAAACGCGGGGAAATCGAGCGTGCCACCCAGTACAGACAGAAACGGACTTACCTTTTCGTACCCCTCTTGCAGCTGGTCGATAAAATGTGTGACATGCTTCATACCTGCCCACCAAGCACCAAGCCAGCCGGAAGCGCCGACGGTGGGTATCACATCAAGCTAGGGAAGCGAATTCTCAACCTGAGGCCACAAGCACTTCTCACCAACCCACCTTGGAGGAGCGGGATAGCTTTATGGCCACGATAACTGCGACGAGACCACCTACAGCATAAGCCGAGACGCCCGCCGGTAGTAGGCCAGCCAATCGAGAGGTCATAGTGGTCAGGGTTCCGATGGGGGGTCAGACACTACAGTCAGGGACTCCTAACTTTATAATTATACCATTCTATTTTCCGGTATTTGGATCCCTGTGCAGTGTACTTATTGCGGACCTTAGCATTGATGCACCCGGGCTTCCAGGACCGTATCGATTTGCATGCATGCTAGATTTGAACGCTATCGCTGATCAATCGATCTTGAACACGAGACCAGAATGGCACCCCCCCATTCAGTGTACCAGTAAAAAGGGGTGGGCTATTTTTACTAGACGACTAATTGAACAAAATGAGCGCACCACCGTTGGAGGCAGCGCTGTGGTGCCAAGGTTGTAGGTTCGCTTGGTTAACGTTGCAATCAGACAACTAGCACTGCCTCTTCATTGATGCGCGCCACCGCCGGCTCAACCACTTATGGCAGTCTGTTGCTAAACCAGCCAAACTTTGCAGGAGCTGACTCGGTCCAATTGATCACGACCACTGTACACTATGCTGGGCCGGATATCAGCAACTTGGTCAACATCGAATCGCGAGCTAAGCTTCACTTCTGAGGCTGTCGGGGCTCTGACTCACTAGTATTGCTTACGTGAACATCTGGTTGCTGCAGCTTTTCTCTTCGTGGTGCCCGCTCCCAAAGCGATTCATGTCCTGTGGAAACGTGCTCCTTCGTGTGGCTCGTGAGTACCCGAGTGACGGTCCAATGGTCCTCCTAGCGGCCCCCTGCGTTCGATCAAATCCGTTTATCATTGATCCCGGCTGCCAAATTTCAAACTATGAGTGCCTGCCTTGAGTAATCGGACCCAACAGCAGGGCATTCAATATTCAGTAATCAAGGTACACGCTCGGCCAGGATGGACATCACGTCTCATGGGCACCACGCCCGGCTTGTCCTCGCACTGCGACTTCCCCTCGTCCGGGTGTGTGCCAAGAGCGTGTAGCTTGTCGCACAAAAAGCTCTGGTCTTTCCTCCCTTCCCTGGTGCTTCTACATTTTTCCTTTGTTTGTATTCCTTTTCTGTCCCTTCCCTTAGCTGGTCAGGTACCGTCCCTTGGGCTGTGCCTCCAGGCCGTGAGTGGGTCTGCTTCTACAAACAACACCTAGTAGACTGTCATCCCGGAAATACTGGCGCTTCGGTGTCGAGCACATCTTTGTCTGGCACTCCCCACGTCTGGAGGTGCCAACATCAATCTCTTCCCGCTCGAGAGAGCAGACGAAATGGGAAGCTGTGGATTACATAACTCGACTGATTTTCGGCAACTGGCGAACTGCACCTCCTGCACAAGGGGTGTTCGAGACTATCACGCGCATGTTCGTCGGGCAAGGCACAGGTCCTGACGCAGGAGAAAGATTAGACTGCTGGATATCTAGCCGAGATCGCTCTAATCAATTAATCTGTATCTCTGACTGACTGCCGACGGCATGTATATGTGCGGCATGCCTGGGCGTGTCACTCCGATATTACTCAAGCACTCGTCCCAAAGATTCAGCCATCGACAATCGCCGCAATGAATCCGCGCATGGTCTGAGCCATGTCCTCGTCCTGATCCGTGACTCAACGACAAACCGCAGCTCGCAGAGGAGGAAGAATCCGACGACGCTGCCGAAGTCACCTGGGAAGACCAGCAGCGCATCAACACCTTCTCCGAACTCAACACGCGTCTGCGCGGGATCGAGGACCAGCTCGAGGCGCTCAAAGTGCGTGTCCGTTCTTGCCATGGAGGCTCCCAATGTCAAACATCGACCAGCAAGAAAAAGAAGCCCTCGACGATCTCGCGACGGAGCTCGAGCTCACCGACGAGGACCAGGTAGTGTTGTGCGTCGTCATATCCACCAACGTTCGTCGCTTTCGAGTCTGACAACGGTATCTTAGATACAAAATCGGCGAATCGTTTCTTCATCTATCCCAACCGCGCGCCCTTAAACAACTCGAAAAAGACCAGGCGGACATGACCGCCCAACTCGCCCGTCTGTCCAGCACTGCAGAAGACTGCGAGAGGGGTATGAAAGAGCTTAAGGTCGTCTTGTACGCCAAATTTGGCCGCGCTATCAACCTCGACGAATAGGTATCGTTGTATGTTAGTCTTGCAATCCATTTTTCGCATCAAACGACGATCCCTTGAGATGGTTCACCCGTGCCCTGTCCGTAGATGCCGCACTGCCTTGGGCTCTCTCCTGCGTCGAAACCAGGCATGGCGATTTAGCTCAGAGCACACGCCTGCACACACTTGCCTCCACATTGACCGGCCGAACTGCACGCAGTGCAAATTGACTTTCCCGGCAAGGAGTGGACAACGATCAGCAAGAGCGAGACACTGAAACAAAACGTTCGAGCATGCTGCGCCACACGAGGCCCAGCCGATGGTGTTATGTTTAGGGATTTTTCTCCCGTGTCAGCTGTGGAGCTGAACCTGTCAGTCTGAAACTGCCAGCACACCATAGGTCTGACATAGTAAGTGCCAGATTACACTGCGTGCTTGCTTCTCCCTATCATTTCCTGCGATCATCGGTCAGTGATTATCGATCTCGTTGCGAAATCAGGGTACCATAAACACCAACGATCAATGGACGAGTACTACAGAATCGACAACGATTACGCCTTTCCGGGACGGACTGACTGGGATTGTTGGCAATGGCGCAGTAAAGCCGAGTAGTGTCAAACCCATCCGTTCTGGTCAGGCTTTAGTCTCGTTCACGGGCTCCTGTTCCATTTGATACGATAGGGGCATGTCGTGTTGTGCATTACCGAAGGATCATGGACCAGACCTGGGACCCTCGAGTGCAAACCTCTGGCGTGAGCAGGGACTGGGGTCCAAGGGTCCATCCCGCCATTCGCTTTTTTGGACTGAGGCGTTTTCGCCACAAATGTGATAGATGCTGACATATAACAAGCAGGGCTGCGCCTGCCAGCATGTCACGGAAAGGGTATATAAACCCCTGCGTGAACTCGAGGTACCAGTACTAACATATCCCCGAGTCAGACAGTCTTGCACTCACGGATATCATCGACATGAAGAGCTTCATCGTCCTCGCCACGATTATGGTCGTGGTATCTGCCCTGCCTGCCATGGAAACACACGATGTGTATTGTCTCGTTTATTCGGTACGGGCCAACCGCTCACAGCCTGTAGTTTGCCATCGATCAGATAGTTGGAAGCGGCAGGTTCAGCACCAAGGATAGACGTTCTCTTGTACGCTATCCTGTCACTTCGGTATATAGACCAGCTGCCCACACTCCGTAGCTTCCGGAAGCCAGAAACACGGACAAGAGTGCTGTGTGTGATCTTGTCGCTTTGGCACAGGAACCAGCTACTCACTGCCGCCGTCTTCATAGACAAATCTGTTTGAAACAGGAACAAGTTTTAAACGCGGACCAGGTCCTAAGGAAATTAACGGCATTGAGGCGTGACGCACTGCCTGCTGCGGTCTCGGTAAGCCACCTCGTTCATGACAGCGAGTCTCTCACCAAGACGCGCGGGCTGTCCCCAGGTGAATAATGGGCAGCGAAGCACTATTGTGCGCTGCGGTTTTCAACAAGGACCCTGTATACCATTGGAAACCCCTAAAACTCGTGATACTGTCCGTTTTTCGTCGTGTACGATTATTTATGCGATCAGAAGAAACCGTCTGTCTGTAAAGTGTCCACGACCAAATAGCTACGAGTTGCGCACGAACCCTGTAATGAAACGAATACTCTATTCTTGCAGTTCTTGCGATGCAGCTAGGATGGGAATGCTCGTATTCAAGATTTTCATACCTCCAAGCCATAGCATCACCGACGTTGTTCTAAAAGTTATCGTCGCGTACATTTAGCATTGAAACGTTGACGTGTTGAGCCACGGCGTTCTCCGGGCCATTCAGCCGCTGACTTATGTGCCCTTGCTGCTTTGTCATCCCACCTTCACGATGGCTGTTGTTTCCGAGACAAAGGCACTTCTCAGTGGGTGCCACATATGATGAGGGTCATGTCCCTCAAATCGATTGCGGCTTTAGATAAACGATTACTGACAACAGCCCGCCAGGGTGGCGATCTCGAAGAGCTATTATTGGAGTCAGAATACAGAGACCCAGAAGATGAAGATGTCTTCCTTTTTGACATAAACTGCACCGATCCGATGTAGGTCGACTCGCCCTCGTATCCAGTCGATTCGTAGAGCACACTCAACTTTACGCTTGGACGAGCCAGTTCGGGAAACACGGGTGCGCAGTCTCCTTGTCCATCATGATAACCGATATTTCATGCTCCCATCAGCTCTTCATCTCGCGTACGTTTGCTTGTCTCGTCTTATTCACTTGGCACGACCCGACTCATCCAACTGCGTTCGGCTATTTTTGCACAGCGTCCTGAACGGCCACATCGATAATGTTACGCTCCTTATCGAGGCCGATGGCTGCGACGTCGACCCACAGAATTCCGCAGGAGACACACCTCTCCATCTCGCCGTCCGGATTCAAGATTTAGACGACCGTCGCGCAGTGGTCCATACTCTCGTCGAGATCGCTGGTGCTATCGATTCGTGCGTATCGTCTAACGTGATATCTCCATCCATCGCTTGGATAGCTCTTCTCGGATATGTCTTGACGGATCCCGACAGGACTCGGCTGAGGAACAAGGCGGGTCAGACGCCACACGATCTTTCGAAAATCTACTGCCCGAATGATATCAATGTGGTTTCTTTGACAATCCCACCTGCGCGAGGAGTGAGTGATATTCTCGGCAAAGATGACATTGCGAGTGGTGAGTCGGATGAAATTTCTGTTCTCTCTGTGGTTGTGTATACTAAGTTGCATGGCTGAAGACGGCGAAGACGAACTTGGATCAGCTTCGGATTAGAGAACTAGACAGTCCATTTTCATTGTACTATCGTGTGCTGTCGTTCATCTGAACCGTGACGATGGTGGCAGTGCGAAGTTTTTACCTACATGGTTTCCCCTGGCAGATTTGCCAGCATCTTGGACCGAAGACTTTGGTCAGGTTCATGCAGGAAAAAGTAATCGGCCCCATACAAGCTACACGGATAGCCAAACACAGAGATCCACATGGATGGACGGGACCCACGTCGAACACGCCCGCTGCGATATGGTTTCTGCGACAAGTCATTTATCAACCTGTGCTGTGTACCATGCAAAGAGAAAGCTGGTCCACCATGAGGTCGAGACAACACGATCATGTCTAACACCTTCAGATACTATCCATCAACACGGCAAAGACCATTTGATATTGGATTCACGCCGTCCTGAATGCCATGATGATGAGATTACAAAATCAAACTTGGTAGGATGGTTATGTGGGCCAAAGTGGACAGCGTCGCGCGACTTCGAAATAACTTCTTTGAGGTCGCTGTCAGCTCTGAGGTACTCAAAATGAATGAGGATGAGTGGCCAAGTTTTTTCAGAAATGTCGGCTTATGGGGACGACTAGCTGAAGTCAGATGAATATCTCACAGTTTCGAAACTGCTTCCTCGAGGTCAGCCAACTCCCCGAAGTAGTTGAAACGTGCGAAGAAGCAGCTGTCGAGGTCATCGAGCTGCGTGAGTTCGCCAGGGTGGCTACCAGAAGCTGGGCAAACAGCCTTCTGATGCCTCGAAATTGCTTCCTCTGTGTCACTAAACCCCCTGAGACCCTGAAAACGAGTAAAGCCGAACATGCCAGGATTGTTCAGAAGCACAAGTTCATCAAGGTGGCCGTCACGAAAGACATCACGTTACCCCGAAATTCCTTCCTCCAAGTCTTTCAACTGTCCATGGAGTTCAACATGAGCAAGAAAGCCGTCGCCGAGGTGAGTTTGGCTTCCCAGGAAAGCCATCAGGGATAATATGAAATTCCTGACAGCTGACAGGACTGGGAATGTTTCTCACGAGCAAGGATAGTTTTCTTTTCTTTTTTCGTTTGCGTGCGTTCTGCGGGACGGCCGGGGAAGAGTGTGGATGGACCCGAGGAATATTAATGTTCCGGGGCCCATGTGTCCGAGTCTCTACATGGCCTAGCGGTTTTTCAGGACGTTCTCCACTCGGTCTGAAGCACCGGGCTGTGGAGTATGTTAGCCGGAAATCCTAAAAAGGCACGGGCGGGCTCACCATGGAACATCAGATGTGCTCAAATCCGGCAGTGGTTGACGGTGATCCTATGCACACATCATAGCTACTGTGCTTGAGTAATAGCTCATAGTCACAAGAAGTACTATAGAGCCGTGACACCGAGCTTATTGAAGCGTAACTATCCGATCTTTGACCAACACAACACATGTACAAACAACTACGACCTGCCTGACCTGCCACTGAGGCTGCCAGACTAAGGATCACGCACTGTATAAACGACGCTTTGTTGCTCTGCTCATGATTTACATCCACTTGCGAGTGGATTAGTCCAAGACACGGAGACTTGGCAGGTTTTCTCAAGATGCACCATCGGGTCCTCAATGTTGAAGAGTCCGAGGGCTCCGAGCCATCGCATCTAAGCCTCGTGCTTCAGGTGGCTCATCCCTGCGATGACATCGCAGATGCGACGATGACCAGAAAGATTGTTACCAAAGCCAATCGGGTTCGTTGCGTTGGCTGGGGATGCGGCCCTGTCCCGTGGACACTTCCGTTATCAACGCAAACTTGATCGTTCCCCGCGCATTTGATATCATTTCTCATGCCGGTGAAGAGGTAGGCCGCAGGTGACAGTCAGCCACCCAAACCGTAATTAGCCCGAGTCCGACTGCCGTTCGAACGGATCGATGTCTGGTTTGTTTTACCTCAGCTTACTAGTACCTCCGATTTCTCCCGTATAGTATATTTGCAGGTTCTTCTATCCGACAAGATATCTGAACGGGGGAAGCAAGCCTTGTTCCCCCGCGTTTGCATTTTATTTTCGATTGTCGCGATCATGATGATGTTCCTGACGCGCTGATCTCCTCCCGGGTCTCCTGACTAGTCTGGTCACTAGACTATCTCCTGACTTTGATCATTTGACTGGCATTTGGTTCGATCTTTTCATAAACCCCACGCGCACAGTCACACAAGTTTGGCATAGTGGTGGTCTGTTAGAACACGGGCCAGTTTGATTTATCTCACTCTCACAGCTCTTTTATTTCTATTCCGTGCTTGACTGTCGCAGCATTGTCAAAAATACGCCGTTCGCTTCCAGTGCGTCAGATTCTGAGCATTGTATTCTCATACCGGAGGTCATTACGGGCCGGAAAATGTGTTTTTCTTTATGTTCATATCTTGACGTGAATTCCCTTTGACAAATATAGACATTGATATCGGATACTAACCTGTTCAATCAGGCCTCATGCTGGACCCTGTTACATCTCATTGGACCCGCCGAAGCTTTCTGACCCTAACGTGATTGATGCAGATGGATGTTAGCTAACGACCGAATCAAGGAGGACCTGGGTCTCGACCCCCGCAGATACCCGAACCTCATGCGCAGAATCTGGGGTGTTTACGGACGTACGGCCAGGGCGATGTTCCGTCATAAACATCAGGTTCGCTTACCATGTGTGTGCGATAGCAGTGGTACATATCTAACTTCCGGCTGTGGCTGGCGCAGATGCGCGATCCAATGGTGGCTTGATTTGATTCCGTGACCATGATACCGTAACAGCTCTGCTCTGCAGAACGACAAGGCAAGGTATGATGACTCACCAATGACTCTACAATATGGAGAGAACGAAATGCAGCACACGCGTAGAATGTAGGACGAGCCCATTGGCTTTAATATAGATAGGAGCATAACTCGGTTCACGGCTCAAGCCGTGGGAAAACCATGCACAAGATCCTGGACACCACCGTTACAGCGGATCCGTCGACCTGAAACCCACCGACCCGATGGCAGCGACGCCCAACAACAACCCCTTTCTGTTCGATGAAGACGCCAATGACGACGACGAGGGCGGCTGGCAGGAGATGCCCGTTGTCAAGGAAGACGAGTTGGCAGGCGGCCTCGACGAGGAGGACCAGCGAAAGTACCACTACGCCCCCAAGCCATCCGGGGGATCGCAAGCGCACTCGAGCGGGAACGCCACGGGAAACCTCATCGACTTCGATGACGAGGGCATGCAGTGGCGCTCGAAAGCGGAGCAAGACGAGAACGAGTATACTCGGTTGCGCGCAGACGAGGAGGACGAGGCGGATGAAGTACATCTACGGACGAAGTATCTTTTCGATGAGGATAAGGCGATGACGCCGCTGGGCCAGATGCAGACGACGAAGAAGATGCTTTCGGAAGCGCAGCGCATAGCATACGTCGGCCTCTGCGCTCTGACAGCGAAGGAGATGGTGCAGAGGCAGAAGAGTTCGATGAGGAAAGAGTTCAAGGCTTCGGTTCAGAGCATGGAACTTTGGCAGTTGAAGGTCATGGGACGGCTTTACTATCACATGGACCTCGAGATCACAGGTATCTTGTTCCTTGTCCATCGCCCTTCCTTTCTGGTGAATGATATTCCCTAACGCGCTTTCGCAGAACAAAAGATGATAGACAGCCTTTCATCGCATGGTGTCCAAGCTAGCGATCTGGCCCCGTCTCTAATGACGACACATACGATTGCCAATCCGGAATACGATCCCATAGAAGCCAAGAAACAGGAAAAGGAGAGGGCATCACATCCCGTCGAATCGAACATCGGTCATTCACCCCCCAAATCACCAGTCATCTCACCATCATCACCGAAGACGAAACGGTTCCAAACGACTGCTCGCGTCCTCGAAGATACTACCTTGGCTTCGTCATCTCTACCTGGCGTGACCACCATGCTCTCGTCCGTTGACAAGGATGTCACGCTTGACATTCGATGGACGGTCTTGTGCGACCTCTTCCTCACCTTGGTTGCCGACAGCGTTTATGACGCCCGTTCTCGCGTGCTGCTAGAAAACGTCGCATTCAAACTCGGATTTGGCTGGATCGATGTCGCCAAATTCGAGCGGCGCGTCACCGAAGCACTCGAAATTCAAGAGGGCGTGGAAACGTTGGAGAATAAAGATATCATCGAGGATTCTTCCAAGGCTGCCAGGAAAAAACGGTATATGATGATGGGTCTTGCAACGCTAGGTAGGCGGTCGCGTATGCATCTTCCACCATGGTCTATTCATATTGTCTGTAGGGGGCGGTCTCGTTATTGGACTGTCAGCTGGGTTGCTGGCGCCTGTCATCGGAGCAGGTCTTGGCGCCGCGCTGACCACTGTCGGTATATCCGGAACGACGAGTTTTCTCGCAGGCGCTGGAGGCGCTGCAGCCATTACGACAGGTGGCGTTCTGACAGGATCTGGCATCGCTGCACGCGGCATGGCCAGACGGACACGATTTGTGAGGACTTTTGATGTACTACCAATGCATAATAACAAGCGAGTGAGTTGCGTATTAACCGTGCCCGGGTAGGAAAGCTCTCTTCCCTCGCTCGACTTGGCTCATGATTTTGTAGGTTCATGACTGGCAAGATAGATGACGTGCGATTACCTTTTAGCGTGCTTGACCCAATCGTTGGAGACGTGTTCAGTGTTCTTTGGGAACCAGAAATGATCCAAGAAACCGGCAGTGCCATCAAGATCCTGACAAGCGAGATTTTGACTCAGCTCGGTCAGACAGTGCTGCAGCATACGGCGATGACGGCGCTGATGGGAGCTCTCCAATGGCCAATTAGTACGCCCCCATGTTTTAGCGTTCGTCCAAGCGATTCACTCTTTTCCCTGCCTAGTTCTGACGAAGTTAGGCTATCTCATTGATAACCCCTGGAACAATGCCCTCGATCGAGCTCGAGCGGCAGGAAGCGTGCTTGCACAACTGTTGATACAGCGACACCTTGGGGTGAGACCGATCACCCTCATCGGCTTCTCACTTGGGGCCCGGGTCATCTTTTACGCACTGCTCGAACTTGCCAAGGCCAAAGCATTTGGCATCGTACAGGATGTCTTCATTCTCGGTGCCACACTCGCTGCCTCTCAAAGCACGTGGTGTACCGCCCGCAGTGCCGTCTCTGGTCGATTTGTAAATGCCTATGCAAGGAACGATTGGGTACTAAACTATCTGTTCCGTGCAACGAGCGGGGGTCTTAGTTCAGTGGCCGGGTTGAAGCCGATAGAAGGTATACCCGGGCTGGAGAACGTGGATGTAACGGATAAGATTGCGGGTCACATGAGCTATCGAACATTCATGCCGCTCATTCTCGACCAACTCGGGTTCCCCGTGACTGCGGACTACTTTGATGAACCTGTGGTATGACTCTTTTGAGCGTCTGGTTGGCATGCTAATTGATTAATGGATCAGGAACCCGACTTTGAAGGGGACAGAGTGGTGATTCGGGAGGCGGAAGAGGCGAAAGAGGCCAAGTCGCGAAAGCCAGGATGGTTCTCGAAGCGCTCGAAGAAATCGACGTCGAATTCCCCCGCAGCTTCTCGACCACCGTCCACTGCCTCGTTCGGTTCCTCGAGACGAAAAGCTCCATCCACGTCGCAAGACGACGACCTCCCACCGCGTGCGGATGCAACCCTACCCCCCTTGCCTGCCCACACAGGCACCGATGACGTGCCCACTTCTCCAGAACGGCGTTCCTCTGACTCCACACCGGAAGTTCCTGCTCGTGCTGGCTTTGATCTGGCTGCCATCAAGCACATGATTGGGGAAGCGGAGCGTCACCCCGAGCAACTAGTGATTCCGCAGTCTAAGCCAGATCAGGGTGGTTCGGTACTGCCACCATTATATAATTCCGTTCCACCTCTATCACCGGCAGCCCCGATAAGCCAGGATGAGACAGTGACAGGTGCTGTCACGGTCCCTGATGACGCTGTGGTTGAAGTCGGAATGGCAGGTCGGAACTTGCCTGATGCACTCAGCGCCACTCTCACCACATCGATGACCCTCCGTGACGGACACTCATCCGGGTCCATTGGAAAGGCACAAGATGGAGCAAAACCTTCCCCAGAGACCAGTAATGGCTTATCTCGACCGATCTATCAACTGGAGATGAACTCGGCAGTATGGTCATCTTCGACGAAGACATCATCAAGCAACGTCCCCGACGCCACGTTGGGGAACACGCTTGCAGGAGGGACGAGAGGGCTGCGCAGTCCCGCACAGTCGCCCTTTCCGCAGGATCGGCTGGGCGCGCTGGGCGGAGAGTCAGCATCTGATACCACGCCAGGTCTATCCTTTGGTTCTCCAGATGGGACTATCACGTTCCAAAGGGTGGAACCAGATCCATGGAGGACGCCTTCCGAATATAGAAGTGCGACGGGCAGTGGGCTTGGTATGAATCCTTGGTCCATGTAGTTCGGGGTGCTTCTCTCGCTTGGCAGAGAGTATTAGCATGGCAGAAGCTACGCGCTGAGGATGTATTTTAGTGCATCGGTTTTCCTCGTTCTCGCGAAAATTGGGGGACTGACTTTTTGTCGATTATGAACTGCGGGCAGTTCAACAGCAGCCTCGTGTCGGTTGCAGCGTGTGTGGTTGTGTTTGTGTTTCGGTCGGTGTCTGTGTGCGCTGCATAGTCGAGGACAAACGGGGGATAAAGCTGCTGACGTTGGGAAGATGCATACGAGAGGGCGTGATCCGCCGCCGTCGCATGGTCGTAAACGCGTGGCCAAGGACTTCCCAGGACCGCCGAGCAACAAGGAAGAAAGGAAAGGCTAACAAAGACGATCATCGGGACGGGCATTATCGAGACGGCGCGGGCGATTCGAGCCGAACAAAACAAGTCGAAGGCTCAACGTTCAACGCCGACGCTCAGCGACCTATCTCGCATCAAAAAAAGGTACGTAACCAGGAAGAGGCCCAAAATAGATTGCATAAGAAACAAAGACGGGCGGGGCACATGTCAACAAATAATCATGACGGCTGGGTGAGAACGTGGCGGAGTGGCCCTCCACTGCGTCTTTTCTGCCATTCGAACTGTGCCATGCGTTGCCCTTGACGCGCAAGGGAGCAAGGGGCATGGCGTACCCACTGCATCATGTCATAAATAGGTCGCCACGGCTGTCTTCTGTGTCCGCATTCGGGCCTTTCCCTTCATCGGGGTCACACTGTAACCCGACACGGAAGGTGGCTCCTTTTGACTTGTGTCGTTTTGAGACGGATGCACCGGTGGCAGTGGTTGGTACGCAACTAAGCGCTCTCAAAAGAATTCGGCTCGGCTATGGGCCCTTCTCCCGAAAATGATGACCCTCCACAATGGGGGTTGGCTGCACGTTCCACCGGCAGAAAAAAAGTTCTTTTTTGAATTGTCGCGACGCACGGAGTTTCAATTCCAACGGGGAAACCGGTGACACCGACACCACTATTTTCAATCTCCGAACGCGTTCACAAGTGGAATGCAAGTTTGGGCGTTACGTAGCTGCCTATTTTTTTCTTAGATGCTATAAAGCCCGGTCCCTCATACGGTACACCTTCGCTCCCGGTCCTCCTCACCCCAAGCCCCCCCTCTTCGTCCCCCCTGTCTCTGTCGGTCCACGCCGCTTTATTCCGTCGCCTTTGACGTATAGACGTACATGCGCTCCATCCTCAAGCACCCTCGCCTATCCGATCTCAACTATCACCAGCATTGTCCAGAGCCATTCCCGTTTGCGACGTGTACGACCGTCGTCGAAGTCTCGCCCCACGTCCACTTCCCTCCCACCCCGACCCTCACGTCGACCTTCATCACCCACTCGTCCGCCGTCTACGACCGGACCCCCGCAGAGGTGCTTCCCAACGTCTGCGCCTTGCCCGGTCGTCATGAGAGGGAGTTCACCGACACGTCCTACCCCCGTCGTTCACGTCGTCCATGGCATCGCGATACGGAGGATCCCCAGGGAGGCTACTTCTCTCCTCGCGGGTCCGAGGCGGCCCGCGCGTTCGAGCCATCAGGTTGATTCGCCCTATTTCTCCGTCTCCCGCGCGATGCCTAACGATCTCTCTCCCCTCCCTCGCTTCCCTACGCTGCCTTGTTCAGAATCGGACGACTCGGACGCCGTGCGTACACCACCTGAGCTCGTGGCTGGCCACCCGATCGCCGTACGGTTTGGGTCCCGGAACGCGAGCGATGCGATGTTGCCGTGCATCCCGACCCAGGAAGACATCGAGACTGCACTGTTGTTCTTGCCACCGGCGCCGCTGAAGATGCAGAAAGGCACGCGCCGGTCGGGATGTGTTGCTCGGGCACCGCCAAGAGAGCTTCGCCGAGAAAGCGCCGACGGACGGATACAACGTCATAACGATTTCGCCGTTCCCACCCTCGACTTCGAAGGGTGTTTGGGCGGGTTTTGACCTGGGGGAATGGACACGGTATACATTCATCGTGTTGTCCCCCCGTTTTGACGATTCGATGACGAAAAATTGATACCCGCACGATTCACGAATCGCATAGTCTGTATTACTACCTTCGTTTGCATGCATAGATCCAAAATATTTTCTATTTTTTTCTTCACTTTGAATCGGACAGTCGCTTTTTTGTTGCTGTATGCTTTGTGGAAGTCTAGTAGACAATGAGAGTTCTGACGGTGCAAAAGGCGAACAAACTTGCCGCTGGCTGCACAAACAACACGTTGGGAAGCACCAGTGGGAAATTTGATGTCAAGTATGTGCCAGGGAAGTTGAACCATCAATGAACCCCAGATAGAAGACCCGGTGGATATGAATGTGAGCAAGGGGCTCTCACACCAGGTTCGTAGCATACAATTGGATAGGGACGCTTTGCCTGCCATGGCGAGAGAGGCCAATTGGATTAGTCCGTGCAAATCATCTTGATCCATACCATACCTGAAGCGAGTTTGGAGCTCACCTCCTGGTGGACCCCAGGATTGGAATACGTTCCGTTCCATCCCAATCGGCCCTGTTATTCATGTGGAGATCAGGAGCGAGCGCAACTCGGCGGTTTGCCGGTTGCGCAAATGTTATCTACCCGTGGTTCCGCTGATCCCCTCGATCGAATAGGCGTATCAGGAGCTAATAATTAACACCTCCATTACACAAAAGGATCTTGCGCCGCACGTCCAATTGAGTTCTTGAGCGATCATGTATCTGTGTTTGTCCGGTTGTGCTGAACTGCCGAGATCGATAAGGAAGGGGGAAGACGGGGTGGGTGACATGACAAAGTGATGAGCTCAAAAGCACGGCATTTCAATTTGCGACGACGCGGTTGCTGCCCGTCGGCAGGGCCATCAAGTGGCTACATAGATAGACGAGATTTGTTAAACCCATTGAGTTGGTGCACCCTAGAGCATTACACCCGACTTCGGTGTCAAAATTTTTGTCGACGAACGTTGCAGCTTCTAACCAGTGTCTTGCTGCCATTTTCATTGTGTCTATCAACTTGGCGCATATATGGACATTCCCCACAGCGTGTGGTCGTGGAGGCTGTCACCGATCCAGATATGGGTTTACAAGCGTCCCATTGTTCCGTGTGGTCGCGCGTCGGCCACGGGTATTCGGAGCCAAGCTGGAGACGGTCAGTGCGCAAATTCCACTTCGACGGAGTGCAAAAAGAGGCGTGGGAATCCCACAATTCCATCGCCCCCCGAATCAACAGACCGTCTCTTCTCAACGTCCCTTTTGTTCCGCAACCATCATCACTCCCGCCCGTCCTCAATCACACTTTCGACCTCAACTAACGTATATATTGTATAGCAATGGCCCGTACTAAGGCGAGTATTTCGCTCAACGCACGTCGACTTATTCCAGGCTCATCGTTTTTGGATAGCAAACCGCCCGTAAGACGACTGGAGGTGAGAACGGGTCGTGACATGCCATGGTTCTGCTCATCAACCCTGCCTCAGGAAAGGCTCCTCGTAAGCAACTGGCAACCAAGGCCGCTCGTAAAACCGCAGCCGCCGTACGTGTCAAACCCTATATCAATGCTATCTACCGTGTCGGCTCACCCCTGTCGTCCAATTCTCACAGGCCGCAACAGGTGGTGTGAAGAAACCCCATCGTTTCCGCCCTGGAACGGTCGCCCTGCGTGAAATCAGAAGGTACCAAAAGTCGACCGAGCTCCTTATCAGGAAGCTCCCCTTCCAGAGGCTGGTGCGTGAAATCGCTCAGGACTTCAAGGTGCGTGGTGTCTCGCCTTTGTTGGGGCCAGAGGTGACGGTTCATTTTGGCACACAGACCGACTTGCGCTTCCAGTCGTCTGCCGTGATGGCGCTGCAGGAGGCCGCGGAGGCATACCTTGTCTCCCTCTTTGAAGACACCAACTTGGCTGCCATCCATGCTAAGCGTGAGTTGTTTGCTCCTGTTTGGTTGATCTCTGTTCACATGTCTTGTTTCCAGGTGTCACCATGTATGCTCTCCCCTTGTGATCTGAAAGGGGAAGTTACTAATGATTTTGTAGTCAACCCAAGGATCTTGCCCTTGCCCGTCGCCTCCGCGGCGAGAGGGCTTGAACTGTTCCCACACAGGGTCTAATTTTGTTCAAGAACATACTGTCTCTTGTTTTGCCCAATCTAGTGTCTCTGTTGTGTCTTATGATACGAATGACGTAGTATGTATGATCGTTTCAATTGCTTTTGACTTTTTGCCCTTTTTTCGTGTTGTACAGGGACCTGCTGGTCTCATGGTTGCCTACTCTTCCCTTTTTTATTTTTCACGACTGTTGCTACCAGAGGCTAAATGTAGAGAAAAGTGTTTGTACCGGCGTATGTATTGATATATACATTTGCGCTACGAACAGGATCTCGAGGTGAGATTGTGAGCAAGACACCTTGATGGGGTGGGGCGGCTCAGATCGATCATGACATGAGGTGGTGGCAACAACACGACATTGCCATGTGCACACCCGTCTGGCTATCATGCGGTCGCCATACCATCATTTCAAGCGACGTGATCGTGATCGTACTCGAACAGAGCGTTCCACCCGTTGAGATGTTTCGCTCCGAATATGTCAAGCCATTTCATGAGGACGTCGAGAATAGTGACACCGGAGCACCAACTGAACACTCGTCACTCGTCATTTGTCATGTGTCAGCTTCGTGGCGATCGACCGAATTCCCCACGACGCGGCCTTTACTGCACGATCAACTGGCCTATATGAACCGCAGACGGCACCCCAGCTTTCACGACGGGTAACAAAGAGAGAGGGACACGTATAGCCACGATGCATGCATCAAAAAAGAGGCCGTAATCAAGGCCAGGGAAGGCGATGTAAATCCGAAGACGAGTCCAAGCGAGCCGCATGCCCCCAACTTTCATTAACAAAAAAAGAGGGGTGATCGTGGGCTATGCCGTTCTCGGGTGCGCTGGGTGAGAGGGAAAGCAGAGCCAGCGCAGGGACGTGCTTCCGTAGACTCGGGTCCAGACGTGGCTAATTTGTTCCTCAGCACGTGGCTTGGGACGGCAGAAGGTGAGAAGTGTGCTGCCGTGTTCGGGGACGGGTAAACGCGTGGATGGAATCATGATGCTGTTAGATGCATTGATGCTTGGTGGTCTCGCCCGTTGAGCGCCGGAGAGGTGTGTGCAGTGCGAACGAGACACCGCCAGCCAGCCAACACGGATTCGTGAACCTGCGTTCTTTTTTTACGAGAGCGAGAGCACGCATGTCCGAGGATGCCACACCGAACCGCACACTAACAGAACAGCGTCGGTGCTGTAAGGAAGCGAAGCAGAGAGGAAGGACGCTACATTACCCGGTGAGCTACCCACGCACACGCGGCGAAGTTTCGTCCGGGCCCCAGGCTGCGAGCGTCCAATCCGAGCGCGACACGTCTCTTCGGCACGTCCTGAGAAATTGAACGGGGATGTCCATCGTGTGCGTCCGCGGATGCAGGAGAAGCTGGGGGAGGGGGGGGGGCGCGGGGACTCGGGGGGTGGATTGATGACCGGGCCCGTGTGCGTGGCCGCGTCCG
>JBBPUI010000393.1:0-22579 GCA_038094615.1 Heimioporus aff. retisporus
AGTGGGCTATTAGATCTTGTGACATTCTACGGCGGTGGTCGAAACTGAAGGAGTATATATGGCCTCGAGGCTCACTCGAGGCATAGCAGCTGAAGTGCTCCCACGAAAAACGTCATGTAAAATGAATCCCTGTAGTGCTGGCCCCAGCGTCACTTCCGATCAACATCGGTGGGTAATGGTGGAGTGAGCGAACTCGCAACTTACTAGAATTCACCCGCAAGCATTGGTGGTACGAGTTTTCTCGGGGAGGGCCAGTGACTCCCACGTTGGTGGGAGGTCAGATCCATCATACACGCCCTTATCATCATCTCCAACCCTCCAGGGAATCGGGATGTCCACCGAACCCCCCTCAGCCTCCTCGCTCCCCGCCGCCACGCTCGACTTTGCACAGCGCATGTTCGACGCAGCGCGCGCCGGAGACGCCCCGCCCCTCCTCCAAGCCGTCGACGCAGGCCTCCCCATCAACCTCACCAATGCCCAGGGTACGCCCCACCTCCATCCCCAGCCCCCACCCCCGGCGAGGCTGACCGCAGTGTGATACGCCGACATCACTGCACCCAGGCAATACGTTCCTGATGCTCGCGGCCTACGCCGGCCACACGGACCTCGCACGCGCCTTGCTCGAGCGCAAGGCGGATCCGAACCGCCTCAACGATCGCGGTCAATCCATCCTCGCAGGCGCCGTCTTCAAGGCGCACGACGACATTGTGCGTGCCCTCGTCGCCGCTGGTGCGGATCCGAGACTTGGGTCACCCACCGCGATCGAGACGGCGCACATGTTCGGACGCAAGGACCTGTTGGAGATCTTGGGTACGAAGGAGGGTGATGTGGGTAAAGACGTGCCCACACCCCCGCACGCGCCCCCATCCTAGGAAGCTTCTGAAATAAATAGGGTGATGTGGGTGTACGTAGACATGCCCACCTGAGTCCGTGTGCGCCCCCCTTAACGAGGTGCTGAAAGTATGTGAAAGGTGATAAAATGATGCAAAGTAGTAAACGAGACGCGTCAACGATGTAAATACACACTGGTCCCCATTTCGAACGGGCACATAACTAGATCATAGATCATACGAGTCATACCGCACCCATCTCTTTTCCGAGCACCCGAAGACACGCCTTCGCCAACCCTCTCGCGTCCACTTCCACCACTTTTTCGTCCCCGTCGGGTACACCGATTCGACCTTGTGCCCCCACCGCGTTTGTGGAGACCCACGCAGCCGGAGTCTTGCGCGGTATCGACGCGATCTCACATAGCACCGAATAGAAATAGAATAGATGCGCCACCGACGAACGTCGTACGACATCTGCAATGAGCGCAGACGGTGACAGGCTTACATCAATAGCTAGCGGTGACACCCTCAGCTCTTTCTGCACCAGCAAAAAGAAAAAAAAGACAAACCGGGCAGGGACACACTGTTTGCAGATGGCGCGTCGGATAGCGCAGCCCAAAGGGTTCCAGGCCACAATCGTAGATTCAACAGTTTGCGCAATACGTAGAGCAGTTCGTCCTCACGAACCCTGAAACAGATGCGCGATCAGCCAGTCCCAACAAGAGCACATTAAAACTACCTTGGAAAGGGTAAACTGCCACGAAGTGCCTCGTCCGCAACGTACCCCACCATTGCGGTCTTGCATCGATCCAGCAACGACGGCAAACACAACGCAGCAATTCGCCTCCTGGACGCCTCCTGATCTATATACTCCGTCAGCCCCCGTATAACAATGAAAGCACAGAGACGCACCGCTCGTCAGGTTGGAACAAATCAAAAACAACAAATCGAAACACCAATACGAAAACCGTTCTCTGGGAACGACCTCGCCCGTCGCCGTACTCCCCAGACTCTCCCCATCCAACTTGTCGAATTCATCCCGTGAATTGGGCGACGAACTCGCTCCATTCCACTCCCCAGAGCCCGGCGAGCCCGGAAACCTGTACAGTTGGCTACCCTGGTGGAGGATCTTGGCCAGCTGAGCGACGAGGTAGTCCGGCACGCGCGAGCCGCCTAGGTGGGGAACGAGATCGATCTCGAGGGTGCTGATCAATGCGAGATCAAAGTTCTCTTCCGTCTCTTGGTCTTCCAAACTAAACGTCTCCGCCAAAGAACTACGATGGCGATGAAAAGTCAGTCTGGAAACTGAACACCGACACTCAGCACGCACCAGTCTGCAAGGATACCTCCCCGGAAACCTTCAATAATCTGCCTCCAAATGGCTTCTACCCGCGTATCCGATACCGCTAGCGACCCGGATTAAGCCCACCCCATGACAAAAGCGGAGATATCAGCATACCTTCTCCCAACGCCAGCAACGCCGTCACACACTCGGTCACGATACGCAAAAAACACGTCGTCGCTGTCTTCCACAGTGGCAGATCCTTGCCAAACTTGGACGGCGCCGGACACTCGTACTTGAGTTTCATCGGAATCCCATACGCCTGTAAAAACGGAGATGAGCATCCAGAACGGATATGACACGCGCGCACGACGCACCGAAAGAACCGCCTCGAGGGTCCCGTCTTCGTACACCTCGGCTTGGTCCTTGAACTGCATGTACAGGTCGACGAGCGCTGGCATCGTCTTTTTCGACAGCCCAATGTACGTCACTTGTTTGCGTGTCGACGTTTGTGCGGGCGCAGACGGCGACCCGGGCACAGAAGGGAGCACGGCAGGCGGGTAGAATCCCGCGACGAACGTGAGCGAGCTGTATTCGGCAAGGTCGCGCAAGATCAAGGACGGCACGCCAGTCTCGGCCAGCTGGATCGTTTGCACGATCTCCATAACTGACGCCTATCGTGTCCAGTCAATACCAACAATGGGGCTGTCGTTTCCCCCCACGCACCTGTACCGGTGTCAGCCCATCTACGTCCGGTCTGTAATCGGGAGAATGGGGATACGTGAGTACGCCTATGGTCAATCAGTTTTTTCACGCAGCCCACGCAAAAACTCCCCACCCACCCTTTAAGATCTCCATGAGACGCGTCAAACGCGCCAACGACCATTCCGTATGCACATGCTGCCAACTCATCTGGCGCATCGTGCGTACGACGTCCAAAAACGCCACTAAGCTCTCCTGCGTAAACGCACGGGACGCATCGACCGCATGCCGGCGTGGCGAGAGATGGGACGTGTCCCCTCGCAACACCGCCAGCCCGATCTCATTCCATGCCTGCCACGCACACTCCAGCGCATCCGCCACCCGCGGCCGCATCCCCTCGTCTACCGCCTCCGACAGCGACCCGATCGCCTTGTCGAGGCACTGCAACGCTGGCGTGCTCAACGACCGTCGATCGAGTAACACCGTGTCCTTGATATGCCCGACAAACACCTTCCACGCGTCCGAAAACGTCGCGAGATGCATGATCTTCGATACCACAAACTCCTTGATGATCGACCCGATCGACTGCAGCGCCAGACTCTTCGACTCGTCCCACGCCTGATCGGGGGTCGACCCCACGCTCTCGAAAGGACCATTCCGTCGGGTCTCGACCGAAATGGCGTCCAAGAGCGGGAACGTGATCTTCCACATGCAATCGTTCCACGTGCTCGGGCTGAGGGTCGCGCCATAGAGTTGCATCGCTCGGAACAGGGTCTGAATCGCGCCGACGCGCACCTCGGGACGCGCATCGGTACACAGGCCGAGCACTTCGAGGAGCAGAAACATCCATAACGTGCTGTACTCGGGTTCTTCTTCCGCATCCTTTCGCTTGGATTGTATCGAGTCCGAGACACTCCAAAGCAAGCTCTCCGCAGCGGTGAGCGCAATGTTCGTGTCTGCCTGGCGACCAAATTGACCCAGGGTACTGATGCATAGACGAAGGTCCTCGGGCGAGAGTGATGACACGGAATCGCATACCAACTTGAGCGATTGGAACGCAATCTTGACAAGGGCCGTATAACCACGTTCGCTGTTATATCCCAGAGAAAGCGCCTTGGGACGCCCATCGTGCAATGACAACGTGCTCACAGAGTCGCTCGACATCGTGCGCATCAGGACGGGCGGTTTGCACACGCTACCGAGCATTTCGAATATAGTGCCCCATCCGCCAATGAGCGTGTGTCCGGACGCTTCTAAAATCTGATGTAACGCTTCGAGTCCCATACGACGTAGTTCCACGTTTATGCTTGTGCTGGCGGCACTCGCTTCCGACGCGGGTACGATCTGCTTGGAAAGGACATCTAACACGCGACGCTGGGCTTCGGCCTGATGCTCCCCGGTGCTCGACAGATTGCGGGGAACGGTCACTAGTATCTCGTCCAAAACGCGGGCAGCTTGAACACGAATAGCCTGCGGGGCTGACGGAAGGCTGATGATCGACAGAAGATGGCCCGTAGTCGTGTTCCAGGCGATCCCCGGTGCTCTGTAAATCAGTCGATGTATGTTGAGCATCGCCACGGTACCGAGTCTTTCTACCCCAAAGTCACCGGAGCGCTGGGACATGACGTCAACATCGTCACCAACTACCATCCAAGACAAGGCTCACCAAAGTCCTTGGCAAATGAATGCCACTGACACGTCTCCGGTGGAGAAGATCGTTGCGAGGTGTAAGGGTAGTGACAGGCGAAACGGGAAGTGCTTCATCCATAATCTCTCCCTCCAACGTCTCTATCGCATCCGATTGCATGCCAATCATCTCCGAGCTCAATTTGCACAGCGCCTTCACGAAATCCTGGAAAGCTGAGTCTTCCAGATTCTTGGAAGCCTCAAAAAGACGCTGGATTGCGAGCTGGACGTTGTCAGGATCGATATCCGCCAGTAGCGGATGGCGGGCTGGTTGTGATGGATGCGAAGCTTTCCCGGCTTCAGCTGTACCCGCACCAGGGACCGGCCGGCTTGGTGTATGCGGACTACCGATAAACGTGCTTCCTCTTCTTCCGGGAGGTTGTGAACCCTTCATGGTGAGGACGTAGTCTGCGTTTTGCAATGCCTCCATGATACCGTACCAGCTCTCGCCAAGACTACCCGCGAGGAAAAGCGCGGTCGATACCAACACCTTCAGGCAGACGAGATTCCGTTCTGATAGTCCTGGGGGTTGAATAGGGGCAGTCAGTCCCAAGTTTTCCGTCAGCGACGATGTCGAACGGGGCGTCGGAGGGTCAATATACGACTCCAGGCTCGCAACCACGCGAGATGGGATGGCAAACTTTGCGAGGCTGGTAAGGAACGCATCTCTGGGTGTCATCAACCCGAGCATTCCAGCAACATTTGTCATTGCCTGGTAGCTCGTAAGGACGTCCACGAAAAGTTCATCGGAAAGGTTTGTAGAGATGATAAAGGACAGGGCCGCCAATAGGGCTGGCCAACCATTGTCCACCATTGAGCGAACAACACGAAGATGTCGCGTCGCTGGCTCATCTGGAGGTAGCGTCGTCAGATCGAGGGCGGGAGGAGCACGGATAACAGGATCTCCGGCTAGGCGCGGCCGTTGTACCATGATGGACGTGTAAAGGGGCCCAGTGAAGGACGCGAAACCTTCGCATAACGACACAATGCACTGTACCCCGAGGAGGTAGATATAAGATTCTGGTATCGGGGGTGAGTCCGCTTTGTCAAGTTGATCGATGCTGATTCATGTTCGTTTAATGTGGACTGTGACTCGAGCGGTTACGCACCATTGCAACTTCATTGCTGAGGTTTGAACACTTAAACCCGTCCCAGCACCTATCATCCCAACAACACCGGACACGGTCGCGCTTGCCGCAGTAGCAGCCGCATTCGCTACCATGCCCGCTACGCCTCCCACGTCAAGAGCATAACTCGAGCCGCTATCAGAATGTGAAAGTGATCCAACACCCATCATTTGAGAGCTCACTCCGAGTAGAGCAGGTTTCTCGGTGACCAGACGTTTCAGCGAGCTGATCAATGACGAAAAGACTTTGGCACCAGACTCTTCTGCATCATAACGATCCCAGATATTGCGAATCCACTCCGCGTCGCTGCAAAGACTGCGGAACCCCAAGGTCGATCAAAATGTATGCTATACAAGTAAAGCAAGCGTACCCTCGCATGATTTCCATGGCAAGCACTCGAGTCCAAACGGGGCGAGAGCCAGAATGGTCTGATGGAGTCGAGTCGGCTTCGTCGGAAATCATTTTAATTAGTAACATAAGGAAGACTTCTGCTTCTGTCTTGAGTTCGAACGAGAATTGCTTCAAAAGCAAGAAAACGACGCGCGTGCATCGAAGAGTAAGAGGAAATACGGCCCTATCTGACAAGGACTTGAGCAGCATAGGACAAAGATGATGCCTAAGGAGCATCGAGAGTTGTTCGTGCTGAAGTGCAATCAGATGGGGGGCAGAGAGAAGAAGCTGGGACTGTACGTACCTTGCGGAAAAGCTCGTGATAGTTTGTCAGCACACTCTCGATGAGCTCGAGCGCAAACGTCTTGTGCAGATATTCAAGATTTAGGAAATGTGGTTTCTCCGAGTTTGCAAGTAGACACAAATCCTCGAAAACAGCGTAAGCGTCTCTTGCGAATGGTCCCAGCGCAGCAGCGGTCCCGTCTGGAAGTCTCACTTCCTCGAGTAGGGTTGGATCTATAGAATCCTGCTTGTCCTCCTCAACCATTTTGTCGACGACAAACATGACGAGTTGACGAAGCGTGGCAGCGGCAGTGGACGATACGACCGCGATGCGAGAGTCTTGCAACTTGAAGCATAGAAGGAGTGCCTGTAGAGCACGTTCACGGGTGGACGCTGCACGAGAACGGAAAACAGACCTCGCCTAGCAGCTCTCCATGCACAGAGGGAAAGTTGGTGATGAGCGAGACGAGCGTTTGCAGAATGCGGAGCTGTATGTCGACGCCCTGACTCATGGCGTCGCTCATGGTATTGATGATCAAGGGAACGGCAGACCGGGGGACGGCTTTGAGTGCAATAAGCCGCTGTAGGGAACCGAGTGATATCGCGACGACCTTGGCATTCTTGGTGGCGCATCCCATAAAAACCGGGCGCAGAAGATCATCGGAGTGCGCGCCGTCTTGGAGAAACGAGTTGAGTCGACAGACGTGGCGAGTGCACGAATCACGAACCCACCCGATGCGAGGGAGGCCGTAGCTTGCTCTGGAGAAGACCTGAGGATCGCGAGCGATTTCTCGGCGGCCTGTCTGCGGGTGAGCAGGACTGGTTACAGAGAGAGGGTCATCTGACTTCGCGGATTTCTGGGTGTTTCCTCCTCGACTCGCTGGCCAAAGACTGTCGTGAGTATCCGTGAGCGACTTGGGAAGTGCAAAGAACGTGTCAGAACAAATACCTGCAACTCCGTCACGAGAAACGCCAGCGAGCTCATTCTTGTTTGTTGCAAAGTAACTTATTGCAAGAACGACGCTGACTTGTTCGGCGAAAGTGCTGCGAACAAACCGTGTTTACGTAAAACGATACTGCGTACGGCCGGTACTGCGGTGACCAAAAGATAGCAAGTTAAAGTTGGAGTCAGGAGTGCTGCAACCTGCACCAGTCGACTCAGTGGCAATTCTATGGCTCATCACGGTTGACACCGAGTCTGGCAGCACCCATACATGATGATTTTTTTACCAGGCTCCCGGTCTCATGTCTTTGTGCTGGCTTTTCATAGGTTTGCACACCAACAAAATCCTCCAAGTGGTGATTTATGGTGCAAAATGAAGGTCAATGAGCCATTGGTCTGCGCAATGATTTGGCTAAATATGGACTGCGGATGCCAAAGTGGCCAGGGCTCATTACGATCGTGGCAACACCTCACGCCACGCCGTACCACAAATAACGAACCATGCGTACTTTCCCGAGCCAAGTTTTTCCTCGGCAGAAAGACGCGCCAGACGCTGTTGCCAGTCCTGACTGCTCTGCCAGCGTCGAACGAGACTCGGCAAGGGTCACGGTTGTCAAAAAGTGTGTCGGATCACTCCGAACCTGCTACCCCGAGTCTCAATCGCACGGATAACAAAGTATGATGATACCGATAACATTTTACGTCATTTAAAAAAAAAAAAGACTTACACGATCAGAATATGACCCGTCTGTTTTGTTGTCGGGGAGGCCGTTAGGCCGAAAAAGTGCGGGTTCGGACGAGTGCTTTGCCACGCGTATCCGAGCCCGAAGTACTTCTCCACGATGGTTGACATCCTCCAGTTCGTTCGGTCCCTCGCAGGTTTCATCTTCCTCCAGTTCAGCCCGCCCCAGCCCTCAGAAACACATGGAAACAAATCCGTTGTCATCGTAGGAGCGGGCACTGCCGGCCTCGCGATGCTTCGCGCCCTCGTCGAGCTGAACGACAGCAATCTTGACATAGTCTTGTACGAGCGACGCGCAGACATCGGTGGCATATGGTCGGATTATTCTTTTTTCCCTTTTCATCTGGTCTCATTCGTACACCGGATCACAGGCTCCCAGACATGCAACCCGTGTACCCACCCGACCTGCCCGAGACACCATTATACCCCCTCCTCGGTACCAACAGACCTATCCCCTTGATGACCTTCCCAGGCATTCCTCATCCACGCGGAACTCCTCTCTTCCCAAGTCACGAATATGTCGAAAAATACCTTCGTAATTTCACCTCCAGATACAACCTCACGCCGTACATCTCATTCAACCACGAGGTCTTGTCTGCAGCCTGGGTCGGCTCGATCGAGCAGGGATACTGGAATGTGATTGTGACAGGTCAAAATGGGGACGAGAAGCACGAATCATTCGATCACCTGATCGTCGCCAGTGGGGGTAATCATTACCCACACGTCATTACGCTCCCAGGCCAGGACGCGTGGTTACATCAAGATAAAGGCACAAATGGCACGGGACGACGCGAAATCCTGCATTCGATATACTATCGCAAGCCACAACGATACGCAAATCAGACGGTCGTCGTGGTCGGTTCTGGGACGAGTGCGCGGGACGTCGCTACGCAAGTGGCAATGTATGCGCACAAGGTAGCAATCATTGCCCCAGTCCGGCTTTCCGCTGACAGCACGGCCCCTAGGTCTACCACTCTGTACGCAGCCACGATTATCCAGCGACAGGTCCGGTCGAAGTCAAGCCCGGAGTTACACACCTCACTTCGGATGCCGTTGTTTTCGACGACGGATCGAGCGCGTACGATGTGGATTCGATCGTGCTGGCGACAGGGTATGATCTACGGATTCCGTTCCTCGAAACCACCGGCGTCGTCCTCGCGAACCCCGATGCGGAGCACCGCGACGAGCACGCATTGACCACGAACAACCGGTACCTCTTCCCTCTCCACCAACACGTCTTTTCCCTCTCGTCGTCCTACCCCACCAACGCGCTCGCCTTCGTCGGGTTCGTCACTCCTCTCCCTTCCTGTCCCACGGACGTTGCACAGAGCATGTATGTGGCAAACGTCATCGCTAATGCGAGCTTGCTCGCGTCGCGCGAGACGTTATTGAAGGAGCTCGATGCGTTCGAGGACGATCTGCGGTCACAAGGATATGATCCATACTACACCGGTCATCGATTGGTCGAAGATTCGGGTTTCGAATACCAAGAAGGTCTTATCGACAGGCTCAAAGCCCATGGCGCCGTACCCGACGACGGTCGTAAGTACGTAGATGCATGGCGGCGGGAAGTGGTAGGATACGACAATCTAAGAAGGGCATGGACGCGCGTGGTGGAACTTGGGCAACAGGACGAGTGGCTGAGCGGGGTGGAAACAGAGGCGGAGTGGGTGGATCTCATGAGACGGTTGAACGTGTGGCAAGACGAATGGGAAACGAGCGAGGGGCTGGTGTTCCCTAAGGAGACGATTGACCTCTGGTGATCTAAGGTAGTAAACCCTCGTTTCAACGTTTGTGAGTCCCAGTAATACCTTCGTACGTTGGCTGAATTCTGTCAACGATCCATGAAGGGAAGCCATCA
Organism: Heimioporus aff. retisporus; assembly: GCA_038094615.1. NCBI lineage: Eukaryota > Fungi > Basidiomycota > Agaricomycetes > Boletales > Boletaceae > Heimioporus > Heimioporus aff. retisporus. The sequence continues at coordinate 9,846 of JBBPUI010000393.1, forward strand.
ACAGGTGTTAGAAAAACCCACCACGAAGGAAAGACTCACGGTCATTGGGTTGTAGTCCTTGGAACGTTCGATCAGACCCAACAATGTCCACCGGGCCAGTCGCGAATATTCTCGAGTATAAGTTCGTGCCTCTGCCAGCCGTTCAGTCACTGGAGACCGTCGGCGTCCAACTCAAGCGCGAACTGCTTTTCCATATCGCTTATCGAACCCTTCGCGGGTGCGGCTAGGAGCGGCGATCCCCACTGTCAGTACGTATGTGCTGTACCGCCATCATGGAGAGACCGCACGGCAGCGCAAAAGTGGCCTTGGGGGATCCCGAAAGGACCCCGGCGCCCGGGCCAGCCATGTGCCTGGCCCTTGCGCCCGCCCTGTATTTAGGCTCCGCCGACCAAGAAACCGCCCCTCCTCCGCGCGCTCGATCTACTCGCATCGCAACCGATCTATCCGGGGCCGCAGGTCGTTTGATGGTTTAACCATCGCCCTTGATGGGGCCGACGCCCTAAACGGTCTCAGAGGGGCGACAGTACAAGGGGGTAGTGGAACCCCCGACGAGGGCTATCGCAGCCTCCACCCCCATCCATGGCTTTGGTAGACAACACAGGATGCCCGTTAGGCGGGGGCGCCGAGGAAAGCGTAGCAGGTGAACTTTGTGGCGATAACAGGCAACATCATACTTTTTAGGCTGTTCTGTCTGTAGTTCTTCGATGATTAACAAGTTTTTATGTGGCCAGTAGTAACCTTCTTGCCGTTAATATTGAGCGCCTATTTCTTGGAGCGGAGATGGAGTCGTGGGTTGTTGCTCGGTGCTGGGGGTTATGGTCTGCGGCCATCCGACGAGTCTAATTCCCAGCTGAGAAGATACGCACAGTCAGACTGTCAGAGTGTTTGATCATTCAACATTTCGACACCTACCCATGCCATGCACACGCGGGCGGAAAGTGGTGGCCAGGGACCCGGCATGCAGACAAGATAGCAGTTGAGTACAATTAATTAATACATACATGATGTTGTGATGCTCTATTCTATACTGTAGCAGGTCAAATTTTCACACATAGCATGCTCGTTTTGGACAGCGAGGTAACGAAGAAGCGACCGAATCATTGGATGCTTTCCCATTTTCGCAGGCAGGAGTAACCGTCGTAATCAAAACTGCCGTCCGGATTGCACGAACACCGACTATTGGCCCACAGTTGCCCGTTGATCGGACAGTGGGTAAAGGGTGGATGCTCGTATCCGATTTCGTTAAAGAAATGAATCGAGCTACGGGGTAAGAAAAGTGAGGCGGCGATGGAGTGCACCGGTGCATCTCCCCAGCGCTGTTCAACATTTAGTTCTCCCACGTCGTGCGGACCAAGGGCGGTAGTAGACAGGGACTCACCTCATAGTAAAAGCCTCCAGCGCGGTCGAGGAATTCAAAGAACGACATGTACGTCTCCCCTCTCCAAAAATCCATATCCGCAATCTCGAAGTTGGACCAAACTGGCATCATTTCGACGTGGTAAGTTCGGCGCAGAATAAATACCAGATCTGCTTACAATGACATAAATTATAATTGTTTCCATTATCGTCTGAAACAAAACCGAGGGAGTTTTTCGGATCCAGCGTATGTGGATGTGTTCTTGTGAACTCTACGGGTGCATCGCCAGTTGAATGCACCTGTCCGTCACGAAAATCAGGCATACCTTTTACCGTCTCCCACAGAGAGGGTATTGTAGCTTGGAATTCATATAACGAAATAGTGAATCCTGGTAGAACCTCCATGAGCATTAAGTTGGAAAGAGTATGGCATTCTCTTTGCACGAAGAAACGCGTGCGTCTGACCTACCATAGGTTTTGTTGTGGCTCTCCATAAATAAAAGAGGATCCGAGGGAATATCACAATGAAAGCGGACCCATGGCCTTCATATCATTGTTTTACTTCCACGGGTCACAGACGACAGAAAGAAACGTACTCGATTCTCCAGTAGTACCTAGGAGCAGCGCCATTGAAAATTAGAGAAATGTATCCACAGCCGGTCAAAGGCTCGTACCTGTACTTTTGAAGAAGTGCGTGTCTGAAGAAAAACTTCCCCAAATTAACCAGCACACCAAGACTGTCACAGCAAAAAAACTCACACCGGAGTTGAACCGGCACATATTACGGTACGGAAGGCTACCTGTATGAAAGGTCAAGTTATCCTGCTAGCCTCCTGAGCGTTTCAACGAACCTCCATAGATGACGTTGTCTGCCTCCATCTGTTTTCTAGATTCGGCCGCCTTCTGCTCATCAATCCACGATGGTTGATACCAGTGATCGTGTTCTATGAGGCCAAACTCCATCGGTGCCGTTGACAACACCGATAGGCGCCTAATGGACGAAAGATCAAACGCGTGCTCGTGTCATCACGCTCGACGGCACATACCGCTTGAAAGAGTTCTCGAAAGGCTCTTCATTCAAGAAAACGAACGGATACCCATGCTTGCGGTTGAACCGGTCTTCTATGCTTTGCACGCTATGGATAACGCCATCGATGTCGGAGTTTCGGCAGAGAATGACAAACGTGGCGTTTGCCCTCCGAGTCTGGACCTGAGGTACGTCCAAGATAACGTGCGGCATGTATTCGGTAGCCGCAGCAGAAACGCCTGCGGGTGGGTGAAGAGAAACCAGCGTCCCAATGGTCGAACGATCCGTGAGTGTCAACGTAACCATAAGCATAACCTGAGGCGAAGAGAGTCGGCGTCAAGAAGTCATCGCGCTTGCCGGGCTGAACTGACACTCACGAGAAGAAATGCAGCTACCAGAACATAACGAACAGGAACAACCATTCCCATAACGGTGCCGAGGAATTTTAGGGAGACGTTGAAAGAAGAACGGAAGATGGTGCACCGTCTCCACAACTTGTGTATATAGCGTCGTTAGTTACCGACATTCACAGCCAAGGCAACGCGATGTCCGGGCTATCCGCAGCTTCCTGATATGAGATGGTGACACTCCACGTATGATGTGATAATCGGTATTATGAGCGCGGTTTCATAATAAGTGTATCTTTGGAGTGTGCATGTCTTACCGCATTAGCTAGGCCGGGTCAAGCTCAGCAACACGACGTTTGGATCCGGCGTTACAGATGTCCATTCCTCGACGGCCTTTGTTTCCGCGTAGTGTACGGTTACAGGCGGTAACCACTGTCCGATCAGACACCGTGTGGGATCATGATGAAAACGGGAAAAGTAAACAAGCACCAGGATGAGTATGTACCACTTAGTGCGATACCGAATTCGGTATCGTAAACATTTCCTCCTGGTATGAGTGTAAAACCAATAGAATACGACTCCGAAAAGGTAGGACTAGGACATGTGGACATATACAGGCGCTCCAGCTGGTCTTTTCGAAGTTTTATGTCCACCTTGCCTATGCTCAATTGAGCCCAGCAGACTTGGACTGGCTACTATGCACTGACCTGCCAGAGCATCGGATTGCTTTGTGATTCCAGACACGTCCGAACAGCGTGTCAGTACACGAGAGCGTGCCGCGCCAAGCCATGCGGGGCCGCACCAGTGGAAAAAAAAAAAGACTGGGTGGCTCCATGCCTCATGCCTTTCTGCAATAAGACGTGTGCTCTTACTACCGTGACGCACTTCACGTCTTTCCGTCGTCGCCCGAAGATCCGGTGCCAAGTTACACACTTGCTACACCTGCGACCCCACTCCCGCCGTACAACCGAGCGCGTCACTGCGGCGTCTGTACTGACTCTTGCCTGGCTACTATCTATTTCCGGCGGAACGTTTGAAACTGTATCAGTAACCGTATTTTGACGGTGCATCTGACACGGGATCTATGTGTTCGTTTTCTTCCTTCAGTCTCTTTTTTCCGAGTCTGGGGCGAAGAAGTGGAGGTGGAGCATGTAGTTCCGAGGTAAAGGGTGTCTCGGCCGTCGATCTATGACCGTAATGGAGTCCATTCTATTTGAGAACGTCTGCACTCGTTAGGCTCGTAAAGGATCGTGAGCGAATGTAAAGGATAAGGCTAGATGGCTTGCCTCCAGTCGATGTGGTTGGAAGCAAGCGTCACGAGGCATTGTCAAGCAACCATGAGTGATATCCAAAAAAGGAAACGTAGTCTAACTACCATAAGTAAGCTAGTTCTCACCGCTGATCTCCAACACGTTTGATGTAAGGAGATATTGTATGACTTTCTGCAGGCTAAATTCGGATCGAATAAATAAAATAGTTGCAGTGAGGAAGTATAAGCACAGCCAAGGATAACCAGAAACAGCTATCAGCGGCAGGGCCATCTATCACTGGCACGACGACCACCATCATCATGGACGGCTCTCAAGGTACAGATGTATCAATTTCACTGCAGTGTGAAAGTACACATACTATGTCACTAATGATGTACCTGTCCAGAATATTGGATTTCCATTTGCAAATATAAGTAGAGCGTCTAATCTATGCCAACCCATTCGAAAGGTCTCAACATGACCGTGACGAAACGGTATGCACTGGGATGTCTACAGACAGTGTTATCGGTGCCGATCGCGTGCCGTAATTTGATGTCGTGTAGGAGTGATCGAGATCAACTGTAGTCAGGTCCGAGGTGTTCATGGTCGTCTGTAGAGCTGAGGAATGGGGGAGCGTTGTAGTCAAGCCATTCTTCTCTGTACTCTCGATATCTTCTCCTTTCCGGAAGATCCGGTAGAAGCTCGTTACCAAGACGAGGAGGTTGCAATTCATAAGATCTACGGCACTCTATGGCGCATAAAACGTGTTTCAGCCTGCGCACACGCTTGGGAGAGCTGGTATGCAACGTGCCTCGATATCGCCAGTGATGGCAGCCATAAATCCAGGACTTGGAATTACGAATGCAACGTGAACGACGCTCGTGATGACGTTGAGCAGAGTCATCGAAAAGATGGAACGTATGAGAATACGTTCATTCTTAGGTAACTTCATCTGGAACAGTATCCAGGTGGGCAATGATATTAGGATAATAGCGGAGATTAAATCAGCTGTTCAAAACCTGGTCAACCCAAGTCGCATCATCATGCCGAGGAAGAACAACCACATACTTGTAAGGCCAATCACTGCTACTGAGAGCCCAAGGGGGCATTGGAGGGACGCAAGCTCATACCATGACGTATTCCAACCACAAGCATATGCATTAGAAGCAGCGCACATCCCCCAGAATAAGAACAAGAGGATAGCGAAAGCATTGGATATGCTCCGCATCCGACCAGGGTGTGTCATCCTGATTATAGAAAACATGATACTCATTCGAGCCGCCCTGGACATTCGACGTGAAGAAATTGGTTACACATAGAGCCATCAGATAAACCCACCACACCGCACAAGTGAATGTGATTACTCCTACCCATATTGCAATGATATGGGATTCTCGCGTCGAAATCCAAGAATAATTACCTGCAAAGAATTTGCGTCACACGAAACTGGGAAAGGAAAAAGAGCGCACCCATCGGTAAGCCCGCAATCCAAGTAGCCACGGCAAAAGTGACATCGAGACATAGCGCTAGAAGAGCCCATACGTCTTCCCACCAGAATCGATGCAAACGTAAACGGATCCACAGCCGTAAGCATGCTAGTGCAATAAATTGTAGCAGGCCTCTGTAATGATACTCGTTTGTCTGAGTACATACTCATGATAACTGCGATCATATGCAGGACAGTGACGAATACTGTCAAGACATTCAAAGTAAGATACGACTCCTTAGGAATGTCGGAAGGGGATAATTACTTAAAACAATCTGTTTCACAGTGGTGCTTGGATACTCCACCGACATGATTTAATGTCACTGCCTCGATCCGTGAAGACAGGTGTTCCGGGGATCAATATTGGATGCCAGGAGCGATTGCTGGAGGGGAGGCAAGGTAGTGAAGAGATTTTGGGAAGAACTCATCCGGCCAAGTGATGTATTTAATTGCTGAACGAAACCGTTTAAAGCAAATAGGGCATTGCAGGTTCTCTACGTATTCTATTGAGAAGTCCCGTAATGTCTGAATTGAAGAAGGCCCCTGAATCCTGATTAGCTTAGATTGTTGAAACAACTATTTTCCGTTAAACCTACTTCCCACTGAAATGTTATCCCTGCGCAACCTTTGGTCATGCACCGCCATTGCAGTGGCACAACCCTGCAGGACCGGCATTTCTGAGGCAATGTCTGACAAGCCATTTGCCTCCATTTGTCTGCAGGATCATAGTCGGCGGAAATTTTCGATGGTGAGGCATACAGTACACTTGCCACCACTTCAATCAAGAGTAGACTGTCAACATTTCTAAGCACTATTCGAGAGCTCGGCGAGTAGGAAAACATCTGGGAAGCGTGCCATAAAATCGCTTGCCGATCCAGTCAGACTTCTCCTCGAGTCTCGCGTAGGCTTGCGGAAGCATTCAACAACTTGAAAATGTAAGTAATCGCTCTCCCAGATGCTACCTCAAGGCCTCAGCCATTATACTCGCCAACAGGAACCTTGTAACTCGACAAAACATCCAGGTTAAAGAGCAAATGAAAGTTAAGAGTGTAAGTCCATGTAGAAATTGCCATAGTCAAAAAAGAGCGCAGCTTGTGCGCCACAGGCTCGGAATCGAGTAAAAGGAGTGAAACATGCACAAAACGAATTAAAATTTCACTCTAAAACGTTTACGGAACCACCGCCTTGGAAGTCAGGCTGAAAAAGTTTGTTGACCAAGGCATTGTTTGATTGGTTTGATCCGAGCCGTCAAGGGGAACAGCCACACCGGGCGCGGACCTGCTTTTCTTCACAAACTGAACAAGCCACCTGCACGTCGGCGACTCTGGACAGGGTGCACAACGACAAGAGAGATCCCAAGTCCGACTGTAAGCCCAAGTGCTACAGAAATCAGTTGCAGAGCTGTCTGGAATCCACTCAGGTACGAGGATGACGACCCTGATGTCTGGTCTGATACAAAGTTCAACAGACCTCCATTTCCGAGCCCAGAAGGAACTTGGAAAAGGATACCAGTGATCTAGTGACGATAAATTCATTCAGAGATGCTTCCAGGCCGCAGGAAACCTACCATGATAACAAAAGCATTCCCATTGAAAAAACGCCCGTACATATTGGACACGAACCCAACCGCAAAGGCACTTCGCGCAAGTTACAGTGAGTCTTGAACACACGTGATAGTGAAATGCTCAACCCTTACCCTACAGCTGCGCTGATATCACTTTGGTTGGGAAATTTGGTGCTCACGAAATGGTTCGTCATCCAACCAATAGAAGCGATGACGATCAGCAGAAGCTACGCGTCAATATAAGTATACGCCGAAGAGGTAATTCACATCGCTACAGATACCCACCATTTCTTTCTTCCACCATGGAGCCATCAGCCTCATGCTCAGGAACAGTGAGTACATCGGTACTGTCAAGAACGCCCACCATAGGCTTGGGGTTTTCTGCCACCATGGTCCTGCGGGATCATGCGAGTCCAGGCATTGATAGTCGGTCGGACCAACAATCGCCCGCCCGAGGATTTTCTCGTACAGCTCTGCCCCGATCGCGAGCCCAAAACCGAGGAAAAGCGAGTACATCAGCGCAAAACATAATCGGACAGCACCGGCAACCAAAGAGCGTGAGGAAAGCTCGAGAGACCCACTCAGAACAATGAAGCCCTTTATGTACGCATTCTCATCAGTTACCTTGAGACAGCATGGTTCGACCACGGCAACTCACAGGTAAGATCAATACGACCGAACTGCTCGCAACCGCGGAATAACAGAAATGCCTGGTCGATGCCAACGCAGCGCTCAAAAAGCTCATCAGGGTTGCCATGGTAATCTCGAAAACGTTCGTATACAATTCGTTGCGTGAGCCGGTTATCTGAATTGCAACGAGAAGTGCGCCAAGAGGCGCCGATGCGAGGCAATCGACAAAAGACCCTGAGAATGACACAGAGCAGATGGAAGCCGAGCACATTCCTCCGATGATCACTAGCTGGAAGAGGCTATACAAGGGTTTCTTGCGCATCAAAAGATCCAGGGATGCTGATGCCGCGGAGACCGACATTTTGTCGTGGATAACCTAGTAGCCACGGTAGGTCACATATTGCAACCGAAATACCAACCTCACTTACGTTCCAGTATAAACCATGCGCATCTCCGAGCTTCTCCAAGTCCAAGGCGCTACCTTGTCTAATGAACTTGACATTACTCGTTCCTGTTGCACTGTCTTCGAACGAAATCAGCATCACGTCCGGCAGGTACATGCAGCTGGTTTCGAGATCTAATACCCGTCCAGTGCTTTGTATCTGTGCTGCTAGACGGTGGGAGGGACCTCCAAACATCATCATAGCACGAGCAAGCTTCATTATGAATTCTTGTCGTTGAAGAATTTCGGCGACATGCCTCGTAATCTGCGACGATTTTGATCAGCCAGGGAAATGGACGGAAATGGGAGACAGACATAGACTTCTGCCTTCTTTCTTTTGCGCCGCATCTCCTTGTCTTTCTGCTTTTCCTTCTCTCTCCGACCCTTCTTTTCTCCTTTGATCCGTTGTATTTCTTTCTCCGTGTGCTTTAGGTCGAAATACTCATTCTTCTCACCAACATCATCCACAGGTGTACCCCCTGCGCTTGCAGTCTTAGGCGTCGCAGTGCCGCTCCCACTCGGTGTATGAAGGCCTTTCTCCTTCGACGTACCAGGAAAGGGTGAGGAATGACCTTTGATATGGCCCGCGGATAAGTGGATCGACATTGGAAGATCCTTTAGCTTGCCTGACCAGCCCCTACGCTCTCCAGGGGTAGAGACCGCGTTCATCCTCCCCTCCCTCGTTCCATGGGCCAAACCATCCAAGCCAGCAGCGGGAGACGCCACAACTGTGGCCGCAGGTGCGGTTGGTGAAGGTAGTTCACTCTCTTGTTCTTCGCTCTCTCGGACCTCGCTTGTAACCCTAGAATCAGTATTACTTACACGTCGAAATCCACCTGCGATTAATCTGGGAACTCGTCGAGAGGCCTTTGGGACCTCCTCCATGGAATACCTCACAAGGTTGAAGCCCGGCCTCTTCAAGTTAGGAGAGAGAGTCGCCTGTTGCGGAGCAGCTGCTCCTGATAGCGTGCTAGCACCAGCAATGAGGGCAGCGGTGGTGGAGGCAGTGGGAAGCGATGGAGACCGAATGTGTGTAAAGAAGGATGAGGCTGACCCTTTCTTCAGGGAACGGCCGATGTTGGATTTATGGTCCTTCTGCGTTTCCACCGTGGGGTCATGTTCGCCATCCTGATCTGATAGCCACGGGCGATGAGGTTTTGGAAGCATGTCTTCCTCGCTACCAGCGTCCGAACTAGAACGACTTCGCCCTCCCGGGCTACTTGCCCCGCTTATGCTTGCATCGTCGTCATGTTCGTGATCGTGACCGTATAGAGCCAACAATGCGCTAAGCACACCGTTTCCGAGGTTTGGACCATGCTGGTTACCACGATGGTGACCCCCAGATTGGTGTGGAGGATGATGAGGAGTGTGCATATGGGGCAAGTGCATGGGAGCCAACCAACCACCAGGGACTCCTTTGCGTATCCGACCTGGGCGATGAGGTACCCCGGAGGTGAGGTTGGCATCACCCTCCGCATCGGATCGATTATGGTGCGCACGACGACGGGCACGCCCTGTCGCTTTGCCTACCTCTTCATCATGGACACCCTCCGATTTGGTAGCATACTTTCCATTGGGCGAGCGATGGAGCCAGCCCCAACCTCGCCTAGTGTGCGCCATTACCACTCCCGCAGCTTGGTGTTCCGCTAATCGCGCGATGTGTTTCTCCCCGAACGCCGCATGACCGTCATCTCTGTTTCTTCTCCATGTTGATCTCCTTCGAATAATATTGCTGGCAGTTCCTCGGGTATCAACGTAAGGCACTGGTGCGTGGACGGGCAAGCCTTCTCGCTCCAGCGGGTCAATCCACGCTTCCCCCGGAACATCACGAGTGCGGTGCGCGACAAGAGTTGAAGCAGAAGGATGCATACTGGTATCGTCTATCGTCGGAGATGTTTGCATCGACGAATCACCTGAGCCTGATTCCGTGGAATGTTGAGAGGCCCGCATTCGAGGTATAGTTGTCGTGGGGTATGGATTATCACTATTCATCTGAATTGGAGGAAGGGCTGACACCGCAACAGGAGGACTCGCGAACGGGTTACGACGAGGCGAAGGCACGGAAGCGGCGGCACGGGGTAGGACCGCGACTCGGGATGGCATTGAACGGGGCACATTCATCCCGCTTTCTTGTGGGTCCGTGCCATTGGAAAGATTTTCATCTGACTGATGCTTTTCTAAAGCACTTCTAAGCGTTTCAAATGCGCTGGGCTGTGCAAACATCAGCTACGCCGAAACAAATGGCCGAAAAGGAGAACATACATCGAGCCCCATCTCGTCAAGCTCGTGAATACTTTGTCGAGATGACCTGCGCGGGCCGCCATCACCCTGAAAGCTGTCGCCGCTGGCCCATTGGACACGACGCGGTGTTCTTGTCTCGCCGCTGGTCCCTCTGACAAGGCGGGATTCATCGGAATTCTGGCGTGTTGCGGATGAAGAATTCATCAGACTAGCAGGACTACCAATAATGGTCTGGCAATTCGTCGGGTGAGTGAGCGACGGATAACGAACGGAAAGGTGAGGTACGCACCGTTCAACTTGATATCACTTGGAATTGAGAATCGATACGACGTGGAAATTTCCGTCGAAAAGGGAGAAAATGGTGCAAGAAACGAAAACGAGAGTAAAAAAATATCTGGCCCAAGGCTGGTGGTATCGTGAAATGCTTCGGGTAACTGCAGCAACGCGAGCAAGAAAAAGGAAACAACCGAGGCCGTCGTCCGCTGAGCTGCACTGAGGATTTCAGAAGGATCCCATGGCGGCGGGTGTGGGAGTCCCGCGACGGTTTATGTCTAGTGCTTCCGTCGTAAAACGATTAGCGTGTGACGGTCCGTGCCGGATTCTAATCTGCGAGCCCATTCGCAGGTTGCACGCCAAACCTCAAGTTGGTGAGTACCCCTGACGTCATTGTTCTCCACACCAATGTGACAGCGCCACCTTCCTCTTTTGGTGTATCTATCTTGAGTGCCCCAAAACGTCTCAAACTTGTTAAAAACGTACGCCGTATCTACCCCTGCGGAACAGACAGGTCGTTGGCGAACGATCCGAAGTGATGGGCTCAGCCGATCCGACGCTACCGCTGAATGGAATCGGTTATGGCTCCAACGATCCAATCTCCCACGTGCACGCCACCCGACAGCACAAAAATAACTTGCGCCCTCTTTCCCTTGCACACATATTTTCCCATTCAATCACCATTCTCTCCCGCAGTAAATAGCTTTTCATCCTCAAGTGCCCTCGTGACCATGATGCCCCACAACTATTTCTCCGTTTGTGTTTCATTTCGGTGTATTCACATCAACTCATTATACTCCATCACGACCCCCATCAATGTTGGTATCGTAGCCTTCGCCTCGTGACAGAGTGACCAATCGTTGTGATCGTGGTACGGAGATTAAGAACAGGTTTACACATACCTCAAATGGACCACCCAAACCGGCCGATGCTATGATGCCAAGACAGAAACCAAAATCGCATTCGATCACAATCTCTAAACTCTCCCTAAACCGCTCAGTCCCATGGCGACCTTCAACTGCAAGAACAAAAACCTGCCGCATAATCGAACGAACAAGTCACGAATCAACCCAAGACTAAGCGGCATCCACCAGCGCGTTGAATAAGGCATGGACACGAATTGTAAATACTGCCTCGTAAACTTGATGGTCTCCAGAGCGCGATTGTGCCGTATTTTGGCGAATTCATGCAGTGGGGCATCGACATCCGCTTGATCGTGAGACGATGAAGTAGTTAATTGGATGTGTTTGCTCAACGCTTCTGCTAGGAAAACCGCGTCTCGGAGCCCGAGGTTCATGCCTTGACCACCTGCTGGTGGATGGATATGTGCAGCGTCGCCGACAAGTAGAACGACCCCGCCATCCTCACCACCAAGGCGAGTGAACATGCGATCAGCGATGGCAGAATGCGTCCGGAAACGCGCCGACCACACGACTTGATCGATTTCGATGGCGCTCGGGTTGACTTTTGGGTCGGACGACATGAATGGGGGTCCGTGTGTATTCAGTGCCATTTGAATGTAATCTTTTGACGGGTTCGAGGGTGGAGTTCCAGACGCGACTGGGATTCCGCAGGCGATTCTGTACAAAGACCCTTGGATGGGTTCAGATGTGCGAGCGAGATCCTCGTTGAATCTATCCGTCATGTCGAAAAGGACACACCAGCTGTATGGTGACATGATACCGTTGAATAACCCTTTCATGTCCGGCTTACGCGTGAGAGTGAAATCAGCGACAATCATTTGCGTCACTCTGGGTTCCTCTTTTTCCGCATCCGGATTCGTGAAGCTAATGCCGGCAGCTGAGCGAACCTAAGTCGATCGTTTTGTGAGCGCAGTGCTGACTGGAAGAATTTCCTCGTTCTTACCGTTGAACGGGCACCATCTGCTCCAATCACGTACTTGGCGGAGATCCTCTCCCCGCCCTCAAAAAGTACATTCGTCCATCCCTTGTCCTTCTCATTCTGTTGTAAACCGACGACCGTGTGAGGGCGGTGAACAATAATCCCCAACTCGTGAAGTTGCTCCGTCAAGACTTTCTCTGTGATGCTTTGTGGTAACACAAAAGTGTATGGGTAAGGCGTAAACCCTTTCAGGAGAGAGAAGCTGGCATGGACAAG
>JBBPUI010000394.1:0-22571 GCA_038094615.1 Heimioporus aff. retisporus
CCATGAGAAGAACGCGAACTTGTTTTGCCTGACCTTTTGCTCTTTTTTTTTATTGTTATTACTGTTGCGCCACCGTTCGGGTGTTGACGCGTTTTTTGTTTGCAGATACGGGCGGCAATGGAACGCGAAGGGTCAGGTATGTCGTGATTTACACTCTTTCTTTTTTTTATTCAGGATGCCACACCTTTCCGGCGAGGTGCTTGCACGATGAGCATGTTCCTTCGGGACCCATTCAAGTCTCTGACCTTTTTTTATCTTTTTTTTCTTCACGTTCACGCGTCCTTCGGGCTGACCATGTCTGTGCATTGCAGTGCCCACGTCGTGTAATGACCTCGTGTACCTATGTTGTCACATATCAAATGTATTGCACCATGGCGAGATCCGGATCTGTAACATGTGCTCCGTGTAAGCGTCGTCGTTCCATCGCCGGTTTTCATTCCGGCGCGTACATGACCCTCTGCATTTCGTGGCGGGGTCCATACTGCGATCCTAAAAACCGTTCCAAGCGGACCGCCCATCGACGCACCCTGGGTGGATGTTTGTGTCACCTCTCAAGGGCAGCTTTGAGTTGTCGTTTCGCCCTACTAAACACGTTGACGTTGCTCTAATCATGGGTATGTTCACGTCTTACCTGGACGCCTGAACATATTCCTCTGCAGGGATGTGTGGCTATTGCACATGTAACAAAGATAAATGAAACAAGCACCTTGTGGAAATGTTGCACACCAGATGATGATTGCCCCCCCTTCCCCCCCATCTTTATATTGTATAAGTTAGTGCCTTCCAGGGCTTGAGATGTATCTCTGCCATGGTCAGAGAAACTTGGGATCCTGAAGATGCCATCCAGTGAATGATCTGATACCCTCTTCACATACTGTATGATGTTGATCCCTTTTGATTTTTAGGGATGGGTGATTGTGATTTCCTAGCTATTTGAGGCTTAGTGCATGGGCTTGTAGGTAATGAAATGTCACTACACCTAGCTCAGAAAATACTTACAAGGCATTATTGTATTTCTGAGGCCTGAGCATGAAGCAGGATGTAACAAAAGGTTCAATCTTGAAAAAAAAAAAAAAAAAACAGCTTATGCACCTGCTGGAGCTTGACTTTTCCATGGCTAAGGAGGAAGTCTGTTTTGAAGAAGATTGGTGATTGCTGTCAGTTGAATTATTATGGTATATATTCAGATTGGAGATGTATGTGAGTACATCAGGTAGGATATAGTATCTTCAAACTTTCCATTGGTTCTTCATGAGCTGGTGAAGGTGGATAACAATATCAGGGCAAGTCCAAGGCATGGGGAAAGGTACAGTAGGAACCTTGTTTGCCTCATTTTGTGTATCACTGATTTACTGCTTTGTAGAATGGGATTTAGAGGATGTGTAAAAGAAGCTAGAGTTTGAAATGGATAGGTTTTGTAGACACATATGTATATACAGTCACTTCCAAAACTGTTACAATGTTTGGCTATTTCACAGTGCATGGAGTGTATTGCAATCACCTGTGGAAATGGCATTTAGCATTGGTGGGACAAATAGTAGCATACACTCCTGGCTACCTAGCAGTCCTTGGGTCATGTGATTCTGTCCAGAAATGGGAGAGATATGTCCATTTTACCTTGCTGACAGCAGGGTAATATGATTGTATATCTCATCTGCAGATTCTAAATAGCTACAAACAGTTTCCTTATCAAGTACATAGGGTTCTTAGGATTCTGAACATATTATACTTTGGTGGCTCTTGTTTCTGAGTGTATTAGAAGGTAAAGTTGTTGATTGTTTTCAGCTCAATCTTGGACATTGCAACATAATAAAGTAATGAAATACTGTAACGGTTATGTTGCAATGTCCAAGGTTGACCTGAAAATAAGATTTCAAAACTTGCATTGGAGTTAGTACTTGACTATCATGCACTTGACATCAAGATAAGTTGAGATAGGAGGTATTAGTCATGTGGTGGCAATGTATAAAAATGAACATGGGATAAAGCCCCTACATTATCTCTTCTTCTTTTGCAAACTATCAAGCAGATGATTGGGATCTTGAGTGGATCTTTCATAAGATCTATTCTCTTTATTTCTTTGGCCATACTCATTGATAAAGTCTTGGCCATAATGCATGACTAAAGCTTCATGATCTGTTACTTCTCCAACTCCTGGGTCAATTACTCCATAGGCTTGAAGAGGGATTACATCTAGATATTTATAATTGAGAGGTTGTGTAATCCCACCTACATCATGTCAAATCATACACACCTTCATCTTGATAGGCTTCATCCTCTGCTTCTTTGTCCTTTTTCAACTCAAGTATCTGCTTGTTAAATAAATAATCTTCCTAAATTTATTTAATATCACTTACCATCATCCTCATCATCTGCAATCCCTGTATATCCTAAATGTTCCTGCTACAATATAGTCACATCTTCTTCTGTATGTGTAACTGTTGTCAAAACATTTGGAACTGCATCTTCAGGTAGTAATTGAAGTTGTTCCTCAGATATTGTAATTTGATGATAAAAATCATTGTTAGCTTGAAGAAAACATAGAGCAGCATGAACACATGATTTGTTGACATTCAGGAATGTAGGAAGACCTTTCCACTTGAAAAAGCAAAATTTAAATTCTATTCAGAACATCCTGTAGACATCAATTTTGGAAAAGATTTTCTGAAGTCATAAACAACCTAACCAAACTTCAAAACCTTGCTGCTACCACCAAAGAACATTGAGACATGCTTCTTCCTGGCCCTTTAGGAACAATGATTAGATTTGCAAGGTCCATTTTTCATAAACATATATGTCTCCTGGTCTTTTTTTTTCAACTTGCCAGTTGAACCTCTTTTTGATTTTAAAGACAGATGCTTCTGACTCTGCTAATGTCTCCAATGAAGATACAGAGAGTAATGAAAATGAAAATGAAAACTCCTCCATTGACAAAAAAACACATGAATGGCCAATTCCTGTTGATTTTCAGAATGAATTTCATCAAATCATGTCTGCTTACTGAGCAGAACCTCTTGCTGTCCGGAACAACTCCACATTTGTTGAACCAAAGGATGTCAATGACTTACTCAAAAATGCTACTGTTGAAATCCAGTTCTCCATCCATCATACAAGTCTTAATCATCTTGCAAAACCTTGTGACACTTTTCATGTCCAAATAGAACAAATTGACATTCTCAAAAAAGGCAAAGTGGCCTCTAAAACATCCATACTATCTGATCCTCTGACAAAAAATTCCTGCCACTCTCAAGCACACCAATGCATGCTCAAAGGCAAAGAAATATTTTAAACAAGAAACTTGTATGTGTAGATGAAATCAGCCAGGCAACAACAGAACTTCTTGTACAGGTTTCACAAGTGGTTGGTGTTGTGTGCTCAAATGATGAACACATACATATTTCCATTCCATTTGGTGGATTGTCAACATTAATCATAGTAGATTTCCATTAATTCCCCCCTGTTGCTCAACTATGAAAGACACTATTCTGTGTAAATCAGCCATCTGCACTTGCAATAATTGGATGAAACATATATAAACAATTTTCAACAGTTGTTATTTTAGAACAGCAAATGCAGATTGTTAACAAGGAATGGAATGGAATAGTCATGAGAGCATGTTATGGAAGATGCACAGTAGAAGACATCAAATGCATTCAAGCCTTGGTATTGACAAACAATACTTGCCAAATCCCTGACTTTCAAAATACTCCATGGAATGAAGCAGTTCTCATTACACCCAAAAACTGTGTACAAGAATAGTGGAATGAAGCAGCAGTTAATAAACACTGCAAGACCAAAAATCAGGTTCTTTTCATAGCACCTGCAGAGGGTATAGCTTGCAAAGGAAAACTGTCTAAGGAAAACAAGCTTCAAATTGCATCCTTGCCTCAAGAATGTACAGCCCAACTAGTAAATTACATTCATATAGCAGAGGGCATGAAAATAATGATCACCAAAAATTTAGCCACAGTTGCAAATCTTGCCAATGGTTCACATGGAATTATCACCAAAATAGTTTTGGACAAGCAAGAGCCATTGTTGATGCATTTTATAATCAACTTTATATTTCATTTGCTGTTTATTTGTCAGCAAGGTTATGGGAGGCAACACCAACATCTAGTAAGTAACTACAGCATTGTACCTGACAGGACAATGAGGGAACTGAAGGAGGAAGGAACTCCTAAACTGTCCAAATATCACCCACCAGTCAGGAAGACCCATAGGAGGTGGCTGAGGCCAGTGAGGCACAGTGCAACAGCAGTGATGTCAGTTGATTAGTCTAGTATAAACAGGATTAAATCCAATTTATCACTTTGGCTTGTAAAAATCACTTTGCATTACTGTTAAAGTATTGCAAAGTTGTGTAAAGTGGATATGATGCACAAGGAGCAATGATCCTCATTAGCTTCAAAGATGAACTTTGCAATAATAGTGGCAACCTCCTTTTTATTCTTTCCAGGGGCTTTGACATTTCAACTGTCATGAACAAGTGCACATTGATCATCAAGATGCTTCAAAATTCAGTCAACAAGTAGAGCAGTGCACAGACCTTTCCATATGATGTGAGATGCAGAAAGCTTCTTGGGTGGTGCCATTAAAGTGGATGGACTGGATTCTGCAGGTGTTACAGCAGTTACCACCTTACCTTAACCACTTTGTTTCTTTTGAGCTGAAAGAAGAGGAGGGCTGGCTTCTCATGTGTTGGAAGGCTTGCAAGATGTTCAGCTATTAGTAGACATTGATATCATTGGTCAGAGTGTAAAGTCTTGCAGAGCAATGAAGGAAGCAGGAGGCAGGCATTATTTTCCAGACTCTGACCAACTTACCTCCAATTACAACATGTTTTGCATGTGGTGTATAGCCCCACCATAATCTGATAAATGTCTGATAATAATGTAGTGTTTATAACAGCCATGAAAAAATTGTCCATTTGCCTCCCAATTATTCATAATTATGAAAAAGTATCTGTGATTTTTCAATGGAACCCTAATTAATACAGGTGTTAGGGTAGTCAAGAATCTTCATAAATGGCATTTCCGGCGTCGGCTGAAGCCAATTCTTCTCATCGTAGCTCGCATGCGGAGGGCTATCGATCATGTGAAAGGTGTACGCATAGCGAGTCTCGCTGCTCGTGTTCCGCTCGGACTTGTGCAGCACACTTCCGTGGATCAGAACGAGGTCCCCTGTGATGATGAGATAAATCAATCATGGTCTTCAGCCTTGGAGCAGATAGATGATCATGATCTCGCGCTGACCTGGCTCGCAAGTTTGCATCACATAGTTTCTTGTCATGTTCGAAGCATCCGCAGTCGAGTGAGGAGGCGCGTCGATTTCTTCGAACCCTGTGCCTCCTGCAGGCATGCGCACAAATCGCTTCGTGATCGGTGTAACCAGATGCGATGCCGGCAAGAAGGATAGTGTACCATTGGACGCTGTGCACTTTTCCAACGGCATCCAAAACCCGAGGGCAGTCGGAGGCGAAGTATACTGGAACAAGAGTTAGAATCACTCCGGTGGTAAGCTTCAGAGGGGGGACGCCTACGCACAAGGAACGTCCTTGGGGTGATTTAACCACGTATCGAGTTGAGTTGACATTATCGCTCGTCATCCTGGAAGCGGGACTCACGAATCCATGTGTTCAGGAACTAGTAGTAAGCAAACCACTTCCGAGTGAGCATGCACGGCCTGATCGGAAAACAAAACTGATCACCAGCACCACCGATCTCTGGTTGCTTGAAGATGATCATAGATTGAAGGACTGTGATGACAACAGATCGTTCCCCTTCCTTGAGACCCGACCGAAATCCAAGCCTGCTTACCAACCGGATCGTAGTGGAATTTGAGGTCTCGCACTACCGCTTTCAACCTGTCATTCTCCAACGTCACCCGCCGGAATACCGGATCAAGTACGTGCAATGCTGGAGAAATTATATATTGTTGAAAAAAAAAAAAGCGTGTTCGTAATTTCATGTAAGAACGCACCATGCCCGATCTTGTTCACCGCCATGGATTTATCCCTCGTAAGCCGACCATTCTCATCCACAGCATCCTCCTCCAGGAAGTATCGGATCTTGTCAGCCGAATTCAGGAAATAGTCATCGCCGACGTGATTCTTGTCGGATGTAGTGAACCTGGTCTGATCGATGGCAAGGAATTTGTTTTGGCTCGTGGCAACTGGCACTTGAATGAACACTCACAAGCGGGTGGTCTTCCAAGTTGAAACCAGCCAATAGATCTCTAGAGCGATGTAACAGGTCTGAGACTTGCTCCTGTGACAAAAAATTTGGCACGCAGACGTAACTGTCAACGGCGTTAAATTATGCGTGAAAACCTCGCCCCGTCCAGACTCACCCCTCTCGATAGAACTATGTTCAAATAATCATAATATGAGCTAAAACGATACCATAAAAACGACCTTTCAGTGACTAGCCTGATCAACTTGCTCTCGTGTCAAGTACCCCATCATGTCGTTTGACAGGTTACAACCCGAATGTAAAGATGCCGGTGATGATCAATCGACGTTTCACACCGGATGTGGGAATGATCACTGCGGCTGTCAGTGCCAGTGGAGTCGAACGGGTTGAAATATCTCAATTGCAGTGGGTAGGAGTGATGAGTCTACGCGGAAGTTTCGATGGCAGTAAGCTAGCTATACATGCATGCAAGTGGGCATTCGTAATGTCACTGAGACTACTTTCAAACCTCCGAGTCTACTGCATTGTCATCTAGATCAATATTTTCACCGCTTGCCAGTCGCTGGATAAGATGATCAATCTTTGCTTTGTGTATTCTATGATGCTCTTGCCATCCTTTCCAAGGATGGTGTGGGTGCTATAATGATGCCATTTACAACCCAAGATCTCATGGGAGCAGAGCAATGCATACCGATCTTCCAAACGCTTGGAATATCTTATCCGATGTGCCCTCGGGTTTGGTAAAGAAATATTTGGCAAGAAGAATGTCGTCTGAACGAGAATACCGCATCTTCTTTTCAGGTGGCTGCGGTAAAGGATCATCTCCTTCTGTTCTGTTGAGCTCATGCTTGTGACGACGCCAAAACTTCATCCATGATGCACGAGAGTGGTGTGGCGCCTGTGAATGGTGAAAGTGAGTAAACAGGGTCTGACTACCGTGAAAAATGGATGACCTTTGTAGCAACATCTTTCCAAAACGCCACCATGTCGAACCGATCCTGAGATCTATGTGAATAGTTACACGATAATTAGCTGACAAAATCTTAGGGCCATCGACCTACTTCCGATATTCCATAAAGCGAACTAAGAATGTGACATCCTGCTCTGTAAACGCAACACCTTTACCAGTTGTACTCCTGAAGAGCGCCTTCGGAGGAGTAGGGGATCGGTTACGCGGTCGATTACCCTCTTGTTGCAGCCGTTGCTGCGCCGCTGCAATGATTCCTGGCCCAGTACTGACTTGAAGCTGTTGCTCTGTTTCATTCTGCTCCTGGTCCACCTCTTCCTGCGGAGAACCAGCATCACCAAGGTCCATTGAGTACCCACCGAGCCTGATTTGATGCTTGTTACAGTAACGGCGCCAGGAGTAAAATCTACACCGACAAGATTTGAGAGGGTGAATATGCTTGTGTGAGCAACTCACGTATGATGCGGGGCCTACGTCAGATTGTTAGGTTTGTCTATCACAGGACGAACGGAACCACATACCTTCACCGCAATCCTTTCGCAAATTTCCCTCAGACTAAAGATCCTCGTTCAAAGAGTAGAAAATGACAGCAAGCGACCACGCACGAACCTCAGCACGAGTCCTTGTTCTTGACAGTAGTCGATATAGCGCTTCAGATACAATACATCATCAGAAGTGAAAAGATTCCCGCCATACGTGCTTTTGATTACACGGTGTGGTGGCGTGGGGGACCGAGCGGGGGGATTCTTTCTATTCAGTACGAGGGTGGAGGGTGGAGCTGCAGGAGTTCCCTAGAGTGATTTCAGGCGATCGTGGTAGTAGAGGTAAAATGTCAGCTTGCCTGGTTCCGGGTCCGCTTCCGACCGCGAGGTTTTTCTCCCGAGGCATTGTCAACAGGTGGATTGTTGGATGAGCCAGTGGACGGCCCTGGGTCGTGGATATAAGGAGGGGCTTGCTCGTATGCTTGGTCATACTATGTATTAATAGATCAGTGGATGATAGAGAACATCCGACTCGAAACTAACGGTTGCGGGATCATAGGGGTAATTGTTTGGAGGTGCGGCTGCCCAATCTGCATGTTCATCTCGATACCTGTAATAAGGGGGACCACTCGGACCGGGTACCATATGAGGTGGGGGGTGCTCGAAACCAGTGACCCAAGGACCATCTCGATAAGGTTGTGCGGGCCGGGGAAGCAATCCCGAGGGAGGTTGAGGAGGGGCCATGTGAGTCTGCTGTGGTGCGATTGCGTTGGGAGCCTGCCATGATTGAGGCGGAGCTGCAGTTGGGGGCTGCATACCGCGAGGCTGGATAGGATGAGCGTACACAGGATAGGCATACGAGCCCTGTGGTGGAGGGTGCACAAGGGGATCGGCGGGCTGTATAGTGGTGATGGCCTGCGGATGAGGGGGGATAGGTGGCAGTGAAGGGACTTGATTAGACGAGGCAGGATCGCTCTGGGCAGGAACGGTGGCTGGAACGGGAGGAGCATCGACCCTGTGATAAGGGCAGTGAGATGGCAATATGAATCGGGGAGAGGAACAATACTTTTCAGAACCAGTCACTTTGCAGCCAGCCCAGTTGTTTTGAAATGTCTGGAGTGCGCCGGCGCGGATGCACTCGTGGACCCATCTGGAGTGGAGGACGATCTTGCCCTTCTTACCGGTGTACTGGCGGAACAAGTTCTGGCCGGACTCCTTGTGGGGGTCGACTGATGAGGGCGTAAGCGATGCAGACGGGAGAGATCGATGAGACTCGCCCAAAATGTAGGGTGTGCCGCTGTAGCTAGGCGAGACGGCACCGCCGTGTTTCTGGCGGTGGGTGATGGAGAGAACGATCGAGAATAGGAGAGGAGAGACATACGGTGATGAGGTCGACGATGTCGTCCCTGTCGTCGACGTCCTTCTCGATGTAGATGGTGAGCGGGGTGCCCATCATGGGCTCGAGGAAGAGGGGGGCATGCTGGGGATCGGAGGCGGGCGGAGGCGGGGGCGGGGGCGCATTGTGGGAGTGAGCGCGTCTGGCAGAGCGGGCTGGTGCCATGGGTCTTGGCCAGGACTGGTTTTGATGCACTCTTAGAAGAAAGGCGAGCGAAAAAAAATAAAATAAAGGCGTTGGTCCAGATCACGGGATGCATGACATAATCAACCTTGGAGTGGTCGGAGTCCTTGAGCGGAATGCGAATTTGGACACCGGCATCTCGGGACGTCGCTGAACTGACAATACCAAGCAGCTTGTTGTGTCTTGTTTAGGCCTTAATATGTACGTAGCGTCTATCTAGGGCGTGCGTGCTACTCCAAGTTTCCCGCCCGATTCACCCGCACTCGATTTCTGCCTCTTCTTCTCTTTTTTTTTTTTCTTCTTTCTCTCTCCCTTTCCCCGTTCGTCGCCATGGCCAGCGTCGCCGCCCGCAAAAAGTCGATCGTGTCCAACCCTGGCCTCGTCATCGAAACACCCGTCGCTAGCAACAACATCCTCAATAAGGCCGCATCCGCCTCCACGTCCCTCTACCAACAGTGTTCCTCCCTGCGCGCTCGTCTGATGCGCATCCCAAACTTTTCCCACTTCTTCATCCTCTCCGCCCCAAACGGCGACCTCCGCCAGTCCACCGATCCCGTCACCCAGCTCTGGGATTGCTTCACCCTCGGCATCCCCCTCTGTTTTCTCTTCAACCTCCTTCCTCCCCCAACCCGTCCCATCGGAGAGATATGCACCGATCCAGCAACCTTTGACGTCTCCAATGAAAAGGAGAAGAAACGCGCAATCGCTAAATTCGCCATGAGACTCTCCGAAATAGAGAACTGCGAAAGATTCACCGTGTCCGATTTGTGGGATCGTCACTCTACCGACGGCCTGGTCAAGGTACGAACCCTTGCATGGTCTGCATACCTTCGTACCCTTGACGTATATCCAGGTCGTCAGCACTGTCACTACTCTCGTCGATCTCCTACCTCCAGATATTTTCGAACCGGCCCCCCTTTCTCCCCCCCTCCTCTCCTCCCAAGAGTCTATCGATTCTCTTTGGACTCATGCCTTGAGCACAAGTGTCCCTTCGAGCATGCACGACCCGGCCCGAAATAATATCGTCAGGGAAATGGTAGAAACCGAACGCAAATATGTGCAGGATCTTGAGGTCATGCAGGTAATGCCACCTCTTCTTGTTCCGCATATCCCTCTCTCACTAGGGTCAGAAATATGCGACCGCACTGTCACACAGCAACACAATAGATCAGGATACCATCCATTTACTTTTTCCCGGTCTCAACAAGCTATTGAATTTCCAACGAAAATTCCTTATTCGACTCGAAAGTACCGCCGAATTGCCATGGAGGGAGCAACGTTGGGGTTTGCACTTTCTCGAGAACGTAAGTTCCGCCATTTCCCGTCTTCATCCTTGACACATGCTGAATTCGAGGTTTTCATTTCCCTTCATCCTGTACTTTTCTGGAACGATAGGAGGACGAATTTGCGGTCTACGAGCCTTACTGCGCTAATTACACGAACGCGGCGGATATCATGATTAAAGAGGAACAAAATTTGTCGGTATGTTTACTTCCCTGTCTCGACTCTTCGTTTCCATGCAAACTCGGTTGATGTGACGACGGTCGACATCGCTTGTATCCAAAAAGAGTATCTCATAATTTTCTATTTTTAGGTACACAATACCTTGATCAACGCAAAATCAGAGTTGCCTGCCTTTCTAATTAAACCTGTTCAGAGAATTTGCAAGTATCCCCTACTTCTCGATGTACGCAATCCCTTTTATCTCCTCGATGCGCGTTCTCACTTTTTCGTAGTCCCTAGTCAAGGCGTCAACGGCGGCGGAATATCCATACCACGAAGAGCTTCGAGCAGGTTCCGCCGCAGCGAAGCGAATAACAGACAAGATCAACGAAGCACAACGTCGCGCGGAGAACAACCAGACAGTGCGGAATCTTGAGGGCCGTGTCAAAGACTGGAAGGGCCACCACTTGTCCAATTTCGGTAACCTACTGCTCGACGATATCTTTACCGTCACCAAGTCAGAGGTTGACCGCGAGTACCATGTCTTCTTATTCGAGAAGATTATCCTGTGCTGCAAGGAGGCGCTCCAGCCCCCTCCGAGTGGTAAAAGGGGTGGTAAAAACAACTCCCTTTTAAAGAGGCAGCCTGCTACTCCAACTGCGTCTGTCCCCGGGGCGCCAAATAAGAAGAAGGATACCCCCCTCCTTCTGAAAGGCCGTATATTTCTGAACAACGTCACGCAGGCTATTCCAAGTTCGCCGAGAAATTCAGTTGGTGAGTCCACAGACATCGAACTTCCCTAACTCGCGAGTCGACCTCTCTTTCAAGGTTCCTCTACTATCAACCCTTACTCTCTCGCCGTCTGGTGGCGAGGTGATGATGACTTGGAGTATTTCACCATCCGCTGCCGTTCAGAGGAGCAATTAAAACAGTGGGAAGCCCAAGTCAATCGACTGATCAGAGAGGTAGCAAGTCGGAGGGCCTCGGATAGGAACATCTCGCAATTCGTCATGGACGATAATCATGCCTCGATACCTTCCTCGATTGGTCAACGATCCCCTTTTCCCTATTCTCACGACAGAGCATCCTCTTCGATGTCCCACAACCATTATGCGAACGGTCTACCTCCTCATCCAGCCGCTCATATCCCTCCAGTCACCCGTGCGAGCTCTACTCTCAGCGGAATGGAAGGCGGCTTCGGTAATGGTAATCGACCTCCCCGAATTCCTCTGTATACCCAACTAAGTTCTCAAGAGCTCATGTCCTATTATGATCATCTCGATACGCCGACTTCCGTCAGTAGTGTGCCCGTCACACTGCCGCTCATCCGGTCGAGGAGTGCAAGCCAACCCAGCGCATACGTTCCACAAACCTCCCCTCCGCCCATTCCCAGCCCCGCATGGGCGCATCGTTCACAGAGCTCGGCAGTAGAGAGTAAGCGGGGCAGCGGGTCGAGCCAATCCACTCGTGGCTCGTCAGAGGAGTCGCCGAACAGTCCGTCGCCGATATCACCGTTTGGCTCCAGTGAATCATCGTTCGCAGGTTCCACGCTCCGGCACTCGAGGTCGCAGGTTTTCGATGGCGTTCCTGTGTATAACGGCCACCCCCCATCCGTAAAAGTCAAAGTTCACTTTCAGGACGATATATTCGTGATCCAGGTCGCTCGTTCCACGGAATTCACTGAGCTCGTAGACAGGGTTGGGAAGAAGATTCGGCTCTGCGGCGCTCGTCGCGAAGATACCCCACTGAGGGTGAAATACAAGGACGAAGATGGGGATTTGATATCTCTCGGGTCCACCGAGGATGTACAGATGGCTTTCGAGACGTTCCGCCCTGGTGGACAGGTCACTTTATTTGTCACATAGGTTCGCCACGTTCACCTGCATGTCTGCTCTCTTTTCTTTTTCTCTTTCTCGTTTTCGTTCCTTAAATTCTCCGACGTTATTGAATATTATATCTGAAACATGGAACATCGGTCATGTATGTACAACTGTTATAATAATACGCCGTATCTCGTCTAAAGGTGTATTGTGGGGAACTACAACGCGTCGGGTGATAAATCCCCTAGACTATGCAAGTCCACGGTACTCATTGCGCTGTGTAGGGAACGAACGTCATCTCCATACTCTGAGTGCCCGTCGAGAGTTTCCTATTTTCATTGCATGAGTTTCGAAAGCGTCGAGAATCACAATTCGGGACACCTACATCAAAGTAGTGGTTGACCACACTCCGGGGAGCTTTTGGCAGATGATCAAAAAATAATACATGTTTAGGGAGAGAGACTTACTTCGTGGTGTTCTAGGTAGTCGACATGTAACCCCGCTCTGCAGGATATGATAGGCGACCAGGCCAGACCTGACAAAAGATGAAGTTGCAACATCAAATCAGCTATCATCGCAACCATACCATCCTGTCTGATGAGATGCTCCCAGCCCTCGGCCACTGTCTCCATGGAAGAACTGCAAGGAGAAGCGCTGTTGTATCAACGCCCGAAGACACGGGAGTGTGTAATTCTCACCTCGTAAAACCAGACATAATCACGGAAATGCGGATCACGGTCTAATCTCGGATTACCACCGTTCGTGGCTCTCTTCCCCTCGGCATCACGCCCAAAGATGTGAATGATGCGGTGTTGGATCTCTTCTGCGACTTCGACCAGGTTCATGTACTCCCCACTGCCGGTAGGGCATTCGACCTGAAGATCATCCCCATAATACTGGTAGAATCTTTGAAGACTTTCGATAAGCAAGAAATTCACGGCAAGCCCTGGATAGATCATGAGGTCCTGCAAATGGTGCGTAATAATGATCCTACATATTGGCCCACGCCAGTTAGAGTTTCCACCAAACATCCCAGAGTGCGAATCGCCAGGCCAGTACCTGATTTCATGTCGTTCTCCATGAACATTCATGCCCCAAGGTTCCTCTTTGTGCAGCTTCGATAAACTGAGCGGGAGTTATTTATGAGATTCCGAGAAGGGAGCTCGCGACATACGACCGAATTCCGTATTCGCTCAGAAACTCGTTCTCATTCAACATCTTTTCAAGAATGCGAACAAGCCTCTCCTTGCTAGCGAGTGCGAGCAGACGGCGTTCACCCTTACCACCGACTATAAAATGACTGAGAACCCAGACACATAATACATCTTATGACGTTACCCTTCATATTCGCCATATTCCGGGCCGAGACCTCGGGTCTGTGGTCAATAAACCACTCCATACGCTTCTTGAAACCCGGAAATCGCTTGAGCACAGCAGGCTCGAGGACAAGAGTTGCGTAAAGAGGAATAAGGCCAACAAGGCTGCGCACAGGCAATTGGATCGAATTGCCAGGCCCAAATTGAATAACATCGTAATAAAGTCCGTCTTCCTCGCTCCAAAGGCTTAGCTCGTTTTCTCCAGACATGTATGTCATGGCATCAGCGATAAAAATGAAGTGCTAAAGCCCGTCAGGGTAATGGAATATTTCGGGCAGGGATACTGACCTCGAAGAACTTGGAGGCAATGTCTTCATACACCGCATTGTGCTTCGCAAGCTCAAGGGCTATATTTAACCTGGATCTCGTCAATAAAAGGCGCATACACATGCCACTGAAGACTTGCATGTTCAAGCAATAGAATGCCATCCAGGCTGTACCATCAGCCTGGCGTAAGCTTCCCCCCGTTGGGAGTGGCTCAGAACGATTGAAAATTCCAATGTTGTCGAGCCCTAGGAAACCACCCTCGAATACATTGTGTCCTCCGGAGTCTTTTCTATTTACCCACCTGCATACATGACCTGATCAGCTGAATCCCCATTCGTGAACAGTCCACTGACCATGTGAAATTAAGTAGCAACTTCTGGAAAACCCTCTCCAAGAATGGTATGTCCTCCCGCCCTGTTAGCTTCCGTTCTATCTTAAATACTCTAAATGTCGCCCTAACATTTGTCAGATCAATGATTTGGTGAGCCAGGAGAGAATTATACTTACCAAGCATGCACTGGTGGATTCACATCCGAGAAATTCCACTCGTATGCGGGGATCTGCCCGTCAGGCTTCATGTACCACTCTCTAGTGAGTAAATCTAGCTGCTTCTTGGCGAAGGCAGCATCAACGACGGCGAGGGGTATGCAATGGAATGCGGTATCCCAAGCGGCGAAAAATGGGTATTCCCACCTAGGCAAATCCATTACTGGGGTTGTCAGCTAGTTTCAAACACGTACTTGTCAGGCATGGAAAGAATATCGTCGATGTGCATGTGGCGCCAATCCTAGCGAACAACTTAACGTGGACCGGTGATAAATCGACAGGACTTACTTTATTCCGGATGTGTTTGCGTTCGGGGGGTGGTGGAGGCTGAGCTGGGTCGCCCTCAATCCACTCCTTTTGTACGAAGTGGTAGTATTGTTTTGTCCACAACATACCCCCCAGGGCCTGCCTCATTATTTGCTTCAAGTCATCGCTCATCGGGCCGAACACGAGGGAATTGTAAAATTCATCTGCTTCTTCGCGTCGTTCCTCTATCACAGCATCAAAAGCGCTTTCATCTTCCAGATTCGATATCTTCAACGCGGACCGCGGAGTCAACCTTATGCGCACAACCACACACCCACCATCACCCGGGACATCCTGAAATGCGTAATGCGCTGCAGACTTCGTCCCTCTGTTTTCAGGGTTGACAAATGTGGATTGGGGTTGCTCGCGGTTGTCTCCTGCGGAAATGGAACCATCCAACTTGGAGACACGGTGGGACGGAACGATATGGTCGTGAAAAGCATCCTTGACGTATTGAGACTTGTTATGCCCCCCATAGAGACGATTGAAGTTGGTATCGTTCTCCGTAAAGATGAGCTCGGGGTGGATGATGTCATCCTCATCCGCGACGAAGGCACCTCCGGCATCAACGGGTGGTGGCGAGGGTAAGCAGTACATAAAGTAGGTCTCCATTGTTGGGTGCCTTATTCGGATATATTGGATATCGTTCTCCGTGACGGAACGGGAAAGGGACGGCATCGGAGGTTTGACAGCGGGCCAAGACCAAGTATTTCGAAACCATAATTGTGGGATAATATGGAGCGTTGCAGGCTCCGGGCCACGGTTGTAGGCAGTGATCCGTACACAAAGGGTATTAGGATCATCTTCGTCTTTTGCGTACTGCAGAATATGGTCATTAGCGGCCTTGAGCATGGATAAAGATGCAGACCTCCATAAAGACATCCCAATACCGGTCATCTTCAAACACATCAGAGTCTAGGATCTCGTACTCTGCCACATTTCTATCTCGATGCACATTCTCCGTGACAAGCTCTTCGTAGGGGTATTTGCGCTGGGGGTACTTGTATAAAAACTTCATGTAGGAGTGAGAAGGCGTCGAATCTAAATAATAGTAGAGTTCCTTGACGTCTTCCCCGTGGTTCCCTTGGTGGCCTGTGACGCCAAAAAGACGCTCCTTCAGCATACGATCCTTGCCATTCCACAATGAAAGCGAAAAACAAAGTCTCTGGTGGTTATCCGAAATGCCACCAATACCATCTTCTCCCCATCGATAAGCGCGCGATCGAGCATGCTCGTGAGGAAAATGACTCCAGGCATCGCCATTTTCCGAATAGTCCTCTCGGACCGTTGCCTGGCGTGGCTAGCGTGAGCAGCAAATATGGTGATCATCCTATGAGTTGGAGCCTACCCACTGCCGATCACTGAGATATGGACCCCATCGTTTCCAGTGGCGAAGGCGAGCATCATTTTGCTGCAGACGATACCTCTCTGCCCCCTGATAGTCGATGCCCAGTTTGTCGCCCAGCCTTTGGCGGTAGCTCGGTGGAATGGCATCATCGTCCGGTCCATTGATGCCGCGTGGACTCGCCTTGGAGGCCTTTGCAGGAGCCCGCTCCGGTGTTGGTGGCGCTGTTTTTGGTATGTGAATAGTGAGTCGGTTTGGATCGCGAAGGTCTGAGTCGCTCGATCCTGGACCACCTCTAAACAGCCTGTCCTGTATTGCTTTGACCGAGCTAGAGGCCATGAGAGCCAACGTAGATGTGGTGACTGACGAAGTTCAAGTGGATGGTTCTAACCTGGCTTTCTTATCCTTATCTAGGCCACATCTTACATTACTCGGGAACTGCCGCGTGCGTCTTGCTTCCGTTGCGCAAGCCCAAAAATGACTTGGACATGCTGCAAAGTAGACTCCATGGTAGAGCAGTGCTCCATTGCTATTGATATTGGGGTTGGCAGGGCCCTCCTGGATTGGCTCTGTTATGTGGGTCAGTGTTTACAATGTCCACATGCTAGGGTAGTAAGCACAAAGTAGTCTAATAGACCGGTACTAGTCAAGAGTGGCCAAACTCAACCGATATGAGTCGTGACCTGTAGCAAAGAGCTGCAGGTTCGAGTGCCGGATGCGGTACGTATAGCATATCTAAACCTGTGAGTCGCTGTTTCCGGGAGGTCTTGGTTACCCTCGGCTATTTTTGACTTCGTTTGGTCACCTGCACTGATTCCACCATAGTCCCGTTTAATAGCACAATCGGGCATTGCCTTCGTTGGTGGTGTGCCATGTAGCTTGGGTGGGTGTATGCTGCAGGCGGTATGTGCAAACCGCCGGCCCTTGTCCCCTTCGCTAGTGTTGGTAGGTGATCGCACAGACACTCTTGTTCAGCACGGCAAGCCGAGGGTTCACGTAGTGGGTGTTACCGCGTAGTTAGTCTTCCATGATGGTTCCGATGTTGGGCCGTTTGATAGAGACGTGTCCATCTCGTTATTTCTGTCCATGAGAATATCCGAACTCATCAGCCGTCATAGTAGCAGCCAGGTAATCGGACTGAGCGAATTCGGTGAATGCAGGTTGGTCCAAAGAATATAGATAAGACAATCGGTATCGGAGAATGTCCCGTCCGAGTTTCGGTCGTCGTCGGCTTCAGCTTCGTTCGCTTCCTACGTAGTTGTAGTCGCTTGCAGTGCATTGAGCCGCTGGCACCGTGACCACGAGAGCAGCGGTTCACGGTCCGGTGTACCGAGACGTTGCAATCGCAACGATACAACTGGCTGGGTGCGCCAGCGTCAACGCGTCAACGCATCAACTATGGCCGGAATTAGTGGCACTCGGTTCCAAATTATCGTGTGGTAGTGAGTATGGGTTGGCTGACTCCCGTTGGTGGTCAGGCTAGTCGCGCCTTAGTTGGGGTGTCGCGGGTTAGAGCCTGCTTTGTTGCTGTAAGTCTACTCAGGACGTGGGTGATCCATCGAGTTGAGCGACCTTTGTAGTACCTCGAGTGATTTTCGTTACTCGAGGGTGGTTGCATGGGCCGCTAGTCTGACACTTATCACGGTGTGGTGATATTCGTGTTGGTATGGGTTTTACGCGAACTTAGTTTATCCCTACCAAGCCATTTGATCCCTATTTGCGATTGGGAGGAGGCAAGACAAGAGAGGTGACGCAAGCGTCTTGTAGGTGCAAGCGCCAACCCACCGTCATCGCTGCTTTCATGATTGGTTTCAGTTAGTCACTGTAGTGAGTGCAAGGGCGATTATAAACAATGTTTGTGTGGTATGTTGGGATGTTCTCACAATTCATGAACCTTGGTGTCGATTGCTAAGAGTCTTAGCCCGCTCCGAAATCCGCAAGTATCGAAAGATATGCATAGGTCAGAAAAAAATGGGGTATTCATTCGAATGTTTTGAGTATAGGCTGCTGAAGTCAAAGCGACCAAACTAATTATAGCTGCGAAGAATTATAAGCAATATAATGACCCGCCTGCAGATCCGAGTAACAACAAGAGTCCGGCGTAGAGACCAAGTGGTGCATCATATTCATTGGAAAATAAGCCGTCTTTGTCACCATGTTGCCCCCCCGGCCGCCATCAGTACGCTTTGTGTCCAGTTATATTCCCCATACGATTCCTCTGCAGGGAGATTGATGTCCAAGTGATGGAACTGAGCATCCATAGTTTCCTTTGAGAGACCAGGCGAAGATCTCTGCATCTCTACCACACCATCTTCAACAGTATTCCCGACAGAAATAGCACGCTTATTTCTATCATCTTCAATGCCTAACGCAAGCGAGATTGAAGACTCGTCAATTGCTGTATTCAATACCGGAGGGTAGCTGAATCGGGATGATTGTGGAGCTGTGACCATAGACTCCGGAGAGGAGTCCGATCCGGACGACGGTCGTAAACCACCTTCTGGTGATGTCAGGAACGGACCAGGCACCAGTGGAGACTGTGGCGTTGTCGATGAAGTGGGAGAAGCAGAATGCTTGGAAAATAATAGGTGCAGCGAAGGCTTCTTTAGTCGCCTACTACGAGAAGCCATAGAAGCTGATTGGACCTCTGCAGAAGTGGAAGAAGAAAAAGAAAGGGATGGGGTAGATTTGCGATGTGTAACTGGATTCCGTACAACACTATCTCGCGGTCCGGGGAATTGAAAGCGAGCTTCCAAGGGGGGTTGGGCAGGCCGCGGATTTGAAATTGGAAGAGGGATAACTTCTGTGATGCTCGGTGAATGGGAAGTATTGGAAGAGTGTGGTTCGCTACACTCGTCGCCGAGTGACAGCGGTTTAACCAACTGTATCGACGACTCCGATGACGAGGGAACGGACAGTGAATCCGTTGAACACGACAGTGAGGGTGGAGAGTGCGGACTGGTTAACTTGAAATTCAGCGATGTGGGAGTAACTGGGCGTCCACTTTGCGACAGATGGGAAATCGATGAGCTATCATCCGTTGCAGGCAATGACGATGACGATGCCTCGGCATCGAGCGGAACACAGGTCCCATCCTTACTAGGTAGACCGAAAGGTTCCGAGGGTGACGAAGGGTCTGTGGTGGAAGTCGGATCATCGCCTTTAGGAAGGCTGGGGAGGGGACGAATAAAGCGTTTTTGATCGTTTAGCGATCTCAAGTGCGAAGCCACCTCGACAGCATCTCCGATCTCTGGTTTACCCATATCCGAAGAGCCAAGCGAGGGTTTTCCAGTTATCACATCCAGATCAAGGGCTTCTTTGCACGGATTGACGCCACTCCAGACGCTCTGGCTTTCGCATAGCGCCTGTAATAGCGATGGACTCATCTTCAAACTGGGACGCAGTATAAGCAACAAGTTACTGAGAGGCATTTTCGTCTCCGAGCTCCTCTTGGCAGTGTTGTTGATCACCTCGGTCACCGTCAGGAGTAAATCGCGATTTTCCTGGGGCATGCGAGAAACGAGAGACGAAAGCGCCGCACGTAGCGATTCGGATGGTGGGTGGGCATCAGAAAAATTTGGCATACCGATGGTCGAGAGCGACGGGGGTTTCCGAAGTCCATGGATATCGTCCGGTAAGAGTGGATCCTGAAGACTATTGGTCGGTCGTTCCGAGGCCATGGCAGCATCGAAATAAGGCATTAGTTCGTTTGTCAGGATGGGTTCAGGCACTTCAACGGACATGAGAAACAGGTGCCGCTAACAGGCTAGGTCACTCACACTCTCGTAAGTAGGCCTTGAATATAGAAGCGACCGCATGAGGGTCCAAGTCTCCAGGGCTAGATTGCACGATGTCAAAATCGGCACCTGTGCTCAAAGTGATTAGTCTCGAAGTTCAAGTTGCGAATCACTGATACTTGCCCGTATCAAACTCGGCACGTAGCTTCGCCACGTGAGATGAGCGACCACTGACACTATGAAGTAGAGGATAAGCCAAACGTTCGGAGCTTGAAACATACATCCAGCGCTTACCGGAAAAGCCCTTGCTCTTGGACGCCCCAAGCAAGCATATGTTGCGCACATCTAACTACCAACGCAGGGACATGACGACTTTCCAATGGTACCGAGGGTCGACTCTGGACAAGGACAGACTCCTCCAGACTGTCATTCGCAGCGTCTTGTGAGCGAAGGACACTCAAGACAGAATCAATTGCGGTTTCTTCTACGCAGGATTTGAGCTCCCTGCCAAAGACCAGGCCTCCCGAGGATGATACACGAACAGGACCCCGTAAACATTTGCCGAGTTGCGGTCCCTCGTGATCGGACAGAGATGAAGCAGTGGAACTAACAGAGGGTGTCTGTGGGTTGTGGCGAATCTTCCTCCCATTTCCGTGATACGGAGACTCCGAGTGACTTGAGCTTGCACGGGACAGTGGACCGGTGCGACCATTCAACGGGGACTCCCCAAGCGGTGAGGCAAGAGGACTTGAGAACGAACCCTTGGAACCCCAGACGCGGCCCATTCTTTCCACAGCACGGCGCGCTAGCCCAGCTGCTGGAGCGAAGCCCGATGTCATACTAATAGCTGTCTGACGGAATGAGGGATGGGGGGAATGATCTTGCGAAGGCGACGTAGTATTGGGAAGGTCAGGCAAAGTTCGCTCGATCCGCGAGTTGGCTGAATTGGACGCCTGATTCAGAAAAGAGATAGCAGTGGGATGTCGCATTACAGTTTCCCTTGCTGCGTCCGAAGGCAACGAAGAGGATGTTGTCACAGCCATTTCTCTAGTGGCAAGGCGTTCCCGCTCCCGTCCCTCCGATGCCGATCTAGGAAGAGTAACTGTTATTGTTTCCAGACTCATTGTCGCGTTGGCGGTTGTAGGACTGGAAACCACCAAGGCAAGAGGCGGGCTGAGATTGAGAGATTGAGATCTCCTATCCCTGATTCGCAAGGAGGACGCAGGGGAAGCACGACTAAATGCTCGTCCCTTTTCATCAGTTTTCTCCCTGTCTTCTTCTTCGGCCATGGTATACTCGGCATCCGAAATGAGTGCGCTTAGGCGCTTGTTTATGGGTACAATAGTATGAGTGGACTGGAATGACTCTGCAAGTGAAACGGGGCGAGGTGTTCGGCTCCCTCGAGCAGGGCGGATGGTGTGGAGGCTCAAGCTGGAATCGCTTTTCCTGCGGACATCCTTGAATTCTGATCGCTCGAGATCTCTTCTCTCACTCTCCCTTGATCCGATGTGGTCCGTATGTTCATCGCTCTTCCTCATGTAATCTAGTGCCGGCGCAATGGGACTGGACGTTGTCATGACGGAAACCCGCTTGTCAACGTTGGTATTAATTGCTGTAAGATGGGATGATGAGGTGGATGGGTTATGCGCATGCTTCGGCGGGGGAGGCGGCGGGGGTAAATTGAGACCACTGAGCGTAGGGGAGGCAGGTGCGGACTTTTTGTTGAAGACATGTTGGGCAAGTTGGGTAAGCTGCTTTGCACCCAGCTGACGTGGTGCTATACCCGTCGATCCACGGAGCAAATCGTTGAATTCTGGGTCCTTGCCTTTATCAAGGTGTGCGGACGACGGGGTTATGGTGTCTGACTTTTTCCGACGCCCGCCAAAAGCGCGTTTGAACCGACTTCCGGCATTGGACGCCGAAGAACCCAGAGAGGAGGGGGCAGATGATGGCGACAACGAGGTAGCGACCTGGGGCCGGCTAACAACCTGACCCATTGAAAGTGTGGAAGAGGAAGAATGAGGACGTGGGCTGGAAGCAGGGATACCAAAGATATTCCTGAGCGTGGTGGAAGGGGGTGAAGGGAGTTGATCGGCGGTTGGAATGCCTGAATGAGAGGGGGGTGCTGCAGGTGGCATCATGGGGGCAGCAGCTGACGAAGAAAATGAGGACGGAGGCGAGGCCGGAAACGTGGATACGGATTGCTCGCTCTGGACCATGAGGTATTCCTGGCTCTGAACCGGAGGTTTTCTAGAGCGGAGAGCAGCAAATAGGTAGATCGGGCCAAGCAAGATATGAACCGGAGGATCACCTAAATGAGATGATTACGGTGCTATGGCGGAAAGAGATTGCAGGCGTCAGTACGAATCCCAGCAATGGAAGGCGGCATAAGGTCAACGGAATGGAATGAGTGGCGAGGAAATAAAGCGACGAGCTACAAGTTCAAGTCAACGTCGAACTAGACTCACCATACAGATACTGAACGGAACCGACGTCGAGTGGGATAGCT
>JBBPUI010000395.1:0-22546 GCA_038094615.1 Heimioporus aff. retisporus
ATTACAGATTCATTTTTGATTTGTTTTCATATACCTTCCATATTTGACAGCCTGGAGAGTCTGTCAATAGTCTGGAACAGTCTGGGACAGACTACATTGACTTGTCCAGTTCTAGCCAGTTGGGAACGTAGCTGGAGGAGCTGGAGGACTGTCCAGTATGGTCCAGTCTGTCCAATGCTGGACAGACAAAGGCTGGTTTGCTGATGGTGCCCTCCCACAGCTCTGACACCCCCACAGCTCGACGGAGCGCTAGCTCTCGCTTCTTTGGCTTGTGGCACAGCCATGTTCAGGATACCATCGATGTCACTCATAGGTCCACTTGTCTTATGTCTGCCCAGCAGTCCGACTCTATATCGCCTCGCATACTGGCAAACAACACGAATGCTCAGCCCACTCGATCCCTCGATCCCGCTGGGGTCACTTCCTCACTCAGCACTAGTCTACTGCCTGCCCTAGAGCCCCACCACCACACACAATCACACAGTCCCACTGCACAGTTGGGTGTCACGTTGTGCTTGCAGCCAGGTTGTGCTCAGGAGACCGCTTCAGCCACTCCTGAGGCTATTGATAGGGCCACCAATCATTTACCTGCCCAAAGACGTCATTCTCAACCTTCTTCTGCTCATGATATTGAAGATCTTGCTGATGAAACTCAGCCCAGTAATTCTGATGTTGATGTACCAGGTAGGCATGTTGTATTTCTGTGTGCACTCAAAATGTGATTACCATATAGGAGAGCCAAACAGGATTGCCAATATTTCTTGTATCATGCAAGACACTGATGAAAACCTCATGGAGAAATTTGGTCGATTTAGAATTCTTGTTATTGGCCGAGCAAATGCTGGAAAGACAACCATCTTACAGAGGGTCTGCAATTCTACAGAAGGGCCTGAGATATATGATTATGAAGGGAATAAGGTACTAATATTCATCAGGTTGCATTCAGGATATACTGACCTGATGGATATGTGTTCAGATGAATGATAGAATTGAAGGCACAAGGGAGGTGAGGTGTTGCATGCTATATGTGTAATAAAGCTATGATTTCACCCACCATTTTCAGCGTGGGTTGCATGATATCAACCATGAAATGGTTTTCAAGAGCAACCCAAGATTTGTCTTTCATGACTCTCCTGGGTTTGAGGCTGGAGGTGAAGAAGAAGTCCAAAATATGAGGGACTTTCTTGCAATGCGTGCTGCTGCCAACAAGCTTCACAATCAAATTCATGCTATATGGTGAGGAGAAATGGTTGTGCCCTGATTTGATACTAATAGATGTACTGTAGGTATTGTATCCCTATGGATCAAGTCCATCGTGCCATCACAGTTGCAGAGGAAATGTTCTTTGGAGAATGTGATACCAGAAATGGTGAGAGTGTGCATCTTGACATCATATATCTTTTGCTAATAATTAAATTGATAGTTCCAGTTGTGGTGTTGTTTACCAAATTTGATGCCCTTCTTGCACAGGCACTTCAACCTGAGTACATACTCTTGCCTAAGGATGAAAGGGAGAAAAAACTACAGGTTGCTGTCAAAGAAATGTTCCAGAAAAGAAACATTTGGGAAGATCTATGTAAGATGGCATTTCCACCCAAAACATCAGTCCAATTACAAGGTGAACATACAATATCTAACCAGTATCTTTACCTTGATAACATCAAGCACATCTCAGATATGGACACATCTGAGATGGGATGTAGGGCATTATTGGAGGAAACAGCAGCTGTGTTGGACAATGAATCATTGCAAATGTTGTTGGTATCAGCACAGAAAAAGAACATGTTGCTTTGCATTGAATATGCAATCTACTAGTGAGTACAGGGATCATAATACAATACACCTACATATCAAGCAACATATCCAGTGTTTTGAGAAGATATGTTGATTTCAAGATCACTGATGAAGATGACCATGATGTAATAAAGGCGATTGCAAGCTGGTTTCCACACACACAGGTATAATTCCATAATTTAATCTGTTGTTGGAAGGAAAATTAAATAGTTTGCATAGGTAAGGTTGAGGACACAATCAGAATCAATTTAATGTTGAATATGATTTTGATCTAGGAGGTAAATGATTCAATGTGCATCAGAGATGACCATTTTCCTCATGGCCATATTCTGCTGTCATTCCATTCATAGCAAGTAAGCAGTCTCATCTGCATCAGAAATGTTGATTTCTCTTATGGCCCATTTTCTACTGCTGTTCCATTCATAGGGAGTAAGTGGTCTCATGTGCATCAGAAATGTCCATTTCTCTCATGGCCAATTTTCTGCTGCTAATCCATTCATAGCCAGTAAGTGGTCTAATGTACATCAGAAATATCCATTTCTCTCATGGCTCATTTTCTACTGCTGTTTCATTCACAGGGAGTAAGTGCTCAGATGTGGATCATAAATGACCATGTCTGAGACTCATGTCCCATTTCTGCTGCTGATTCATTCATAGTATGTAAGTGATCTGATGTGAATCAAAAATGTCCAGTTCTCTCATGGACCATTCTCTACTACTATTCCATTTATAGCGAGTAAGTGGTCTGATGTGCATTAGAAATGTTCACTTCTCTCATGGCCCATTTCCTGCTGTTGTTCCATTCACAGTTTGTAAGTGGTCTGATATGCATCAGAAAAGTTCATTTCTCTCATGTCTATTGTCTGCTGTTGTTCCATTCACAGGGAGTAAGTGATCTGATGTGGATCAGAAATGTCCATTTCTCTCATGGCCCATTGTCTACTGCTATTCCATTCATAGCGAGTAAGTGGTCTGGGGTGCATCAGCAGTGTCCATTTCTCTCATGGCCCATTTCTGCTGTTGTTCTGTTCATAGTCAGTAAGTGGTCTAATGTGTATTAGAAATGTCCATTTCTCTCATGACCAATTTTCTGCTGCTATTCCATTCATAGTTTGTAAGTTGTTTGATGTGGATCAGAAATGTCCATTTTTCTCATGACCCATTTTCTACCACTGTTGCATTTATAGGGAGTGAGTGACCTGATGTGTATCATAAATAACCATTTCTCTCATGGCCTATTTTCCATTGCTGTTGCATTCATAGCCAGTAAGTGGTCTAATGTACATCAGAAACATCCATTTCTCTCATGGCTCATTTTCTGCTACTGTTCTATTCATACATAGTATGTAAGTGGTCTGATGTGCATCAAAAATGACCATTTCTCTCATGGCTTGTTTTCTACTGCTGTTCCATTCATAGCGAGTAAGTGGTCTCATGTATATAAGAAATGTCCATTTCTCTCATGGCCCATTTTCTATTGCTGTTCCATTCATAGTATGTTAGTGGTCTGATGTATATCAGAAATGTCCATTTCTCTCATCACCTATTTTCTGCTGCTGATCCATTCATAGCAAGTAAGTGGTCTGATATGCATCATGAATGACCATTTCTCTCATGGCCTGTTTTTTTGCTGCTGTTCCATTCATAGTTTGTAAGTGGTCTGATATGCATCAGAAATAACCATTTCTCTCATGGCCCATTTCCTGCTGCTGTTCCATTCATAGCCAGTAAGTAGTCTAATATGCATCAGAATTGAACATTTCTCTCATGGCTCATTTTCTACTGCTGATCCATTCATGGTCTGTAAGTGGTCTGATGTGCAACAGAAATAATCATGTCTCTCATGGCCCATTCTCTGCTGCTGTTTCATTCGTACATAGCTAGTAAGTGGTCTGATGTGCATCAGAAATGACCATTTCTCTTATGGCCCATTTTCTGCTGCTTTTCTATTGATAGCCAGTAAGTAATTTGATCTAGATCAGAAATTTCCATCTCTTTCATAGCTTATTTTCTGTTGCAATTCTGTTCATAGCAAGTAAGTGGTCCAATGTGCATCAGGAATGTCCATTTCTCTCACAGCCCATTTTTTGCTGTTGATCCATTCATAGTTTGTAAGTGTTCTGACATGCATCAGAAATATCCATTTCTCTCATGGCCCATGTTCTGCTGCTGTTCCATTCATAGGGAGTAAGTGGTCTGACATGGATCAGAAATGTTCATTTCTCTCATGGCCCATTTTCTGCTGCTGGTCTATTCATAGGAAGTAAGTTGTCTTATCTTATATTTCCAGTGAGTGCTTTATGATTAAAAAATAAACATTCACCTCACTACACTTCTGTTATCTATAGCAAGCATGTGATATTTACCATTGTCTTCCTTGATTATTTTAAACTAATAATTGCTTTTTTTTTTGCCCTTATGGTATTGTTTAGGTGGTGAGCCATATTTTGACTTTCAGGTATTGCTGTTATATTCATTTCTTTTAGGATGTAAGCAAGTTTTTTTTTTCAATTCTGTGTTTCTTACTTCAGTGCATTATTTTCATTTAGTCTGTAGGTATCATCTCTATTTCTTCATTCTGTGTGATACATCTAATTTATCATTTCATTTTAGAGAGTTGGTTTTCTTTCTTTCTCTATCAAATTGGATATCTAATATTAGCCAGCTAATGCAAACTAAAGAATCACAGCAGGTTTATACATACCTGAATGGAATTAGATATATGCCTTTGCTAAAGCCTATTTTTTCATAGATTTCATCATCCAGCATGTACAACCCTCTTGTGGTATATTTTACTATTTGATGGTCTATTTATTAACCAGATCCTTTTTTTCAGGATTCACAAAAGGGGAAGACTTGGAAAGATGTCCTTCAACAAGGAATAGGTATGTTATTCAAACTCATGTAATATAATGATATATGTATATATATATATATATCATAGGTCTTCTACTCATTCTTCAATACTCCTTTTATCTTGTTCAAAACAAACTCCCTGATGCATTCAGTGTGGCTACAGAAGAATACTACACATCTGGCACTTCTGTTCAGGTGGCTGATGAACTTGAAGGGCTCTATGACCAGTATCTTACTGCAGACAAAGAGGCAAAGGTGAAGCTTATCATGGATGTGGTATTACACCATCCAATCTGTGGGTAGTGAAATGGATTAGTATTTCCATGCTGAGCTAGTTTTGTAGCTTAGAGCCTGGTGCTTTTGTCTACCAAAATACTTTCTGCCTCTATTTCTTCCATGTACTATATGTATTGAAGAACTGTACAGTATGAAAGTCTCACCTATGAAATCTTCTATGCTGCATGATTGTTGACACATCCATTCATGGACATATATTTAAGATGATGTATAAATGTCTTGCACAGTATCCAAATATGTTTTATGTACTTACATATGTAAGTTCAATGTGCAAGCACAATAGATGTATATGTATAGGGCAAAGTCATGGATGTCCTTCTGATGCTGTTTAACCACAAATGCCCCTGCTTGACCCTATTTTTTCCTCAGTTCCATTTTCAGAGGGGATGCTTACATGTATGTATACCAATGACTACTCTGCATAATTGAAGATACAAGAAAACTCACAATTATTGCATATATATTTGCAACTACATACAAATGTATGTATAAACATGGAAGGTATTGGTTCAAGGACATCTCCAAATGAATACTTACATACATATGTATGTAGTGTGTAGATATCAACAGTTCAAGTGAGTCAGAAAAATAATACTGCATTGGTTCTAGAAAGAACTTGTGGCTTGAAGTAAAGGCTAGTGAATGAGGAAGCTTAAACAAACTCATGGGACAATAACTACATGTATCACCTAGTGAACCTGGGAAGTGCTGACTAAATGTCAACATAGACCTTGCTTGTGTTGCCATGCTATTGTTACAGGATTGTTTTCTGCCATCCATAAATATTCAATAAAGAGGAGCATGTGTGCCCTCCATAGTGGCAAGCTCACAGATATCACTGGTAGGGTGGACACTGGGCATGTCACTCAGATGATATGATCTTTTCTTTTATCATTTATTGACTTTTATAATTCTCCCATATGATCAGCTTACATCATAACAAAGGGTCTATTCTTGTGTTGGATCAAATGACTGCCCTTGCACTCCCAATGTAACTTTTTCCAATCAACTTCTTGCTTGTCAACATCTCCATCTGACAAGACATGTCTGCACACACCTTTGCCCTTGGAGATCAGACATCATGGCCACATGCATGGATACCCATGCCAACATTTCCATCATCAATGCTCAGCTCCTCTGCACCCAGGAGTCTCGGGCTTTAAACATATCTGTGTGTATGGTTAGGTGCAGCTAGTGAGCACACTTCCATGGATGGTCAGCAATCAGATAAGCAAGGGCAAGGCCAGAGTGTGTGCAAATAGTCTGTAAGTCCATGCAAGCATGATATCAACAGGCCCAACATCAATCACAGCTATGGGACACACAAAATTCAGGGCCAAATTCTGGTATGACTTGGACAACTGACTAGATTCAATCCATACAACTCCATGTTGGGCAACCTGTTCTTGCCATATTCTGAACTGACCAGCACCTGCAGGTAGATTTCCCAGTTGCATGTCACACAGTGGTGTGTATTTTGCATGCAGGATCTGGGCCAATGAGCAAAGTTTCACAACAGGCATTTCAGGGAAGGGATGAGGTACAGGTGGATTCAAAAATGAGATTCAAAGGTTGCATGAAAAAGCAAAAGTTAACATCTGGCCCTGGCAATCTGGGAAGCTAGGTGATACATGTGAGCTAGGCTACCAAGACAGAGAGAAATAACATACCTCAGATGAAGGTCAAGGGACAATGACCAAGGAAAGGGAAAAAGGACACAATGCAAAGATAAATAATCATGATGAAGCATGACAAATGACTAATCATAATGTGACAGTCTCCAGTGTGAACCAGAAAGCCAACAACAATAATGATAAAAGGGAAAACCTGGGGTGAAGAATGAGCAATCAAAGGGGTCATTGTAAAAGTAAGTGGGCTAAAATTGCCAGTAATAATTGATAAATGAGAGAGAAAAATAACATACTTGACAGTTTGAGTTGGAATATAACACACAATCTGGCACCTGGTTCAAGCAAAAAAAAAAACTTTTAGTGAATCTTCACCTGACAGAGAAGACAAGGGATGCTTTAAATGGTGAAAGAATTACACCATTTATGACCATGATGGCCTCATGGCTGTCCTGCCAAGTCCAGGCCAAGTGAAGATATAGCAGACCTCAATACATCATAGAGAAAGCACCTATGTATCCAGTGAATAACCACCCACTATCACATTGATCAGTCATGCTCTTGATATACCATGACTCACACACATCAGTCCATGTGCCAGACTATATTTTGATCAGTGTGGAAATGTAGGCACACCTTGACCACAAACACCATTTCATACACTGGTCTTGACGCTGTCGAGACCAATCGAGGGATCACGTATTGCACCATGTTCAGATGGAGAACAACACAGACAGAACTAGATGGGGTAGGACGAGAGGAGCAACGTGGTACGAACACTCTCTGGCTTGGAAAACTCAAAGTAACACCTGTCTGGGAGTGAGATGCGCAGCAGGGGGCGAGCACGGTTGGGCGGACCTAGTTTTATGTGGCTGGGGTCATAGGCGAGTTGGGTGATGCTTTTATGACCACCATAACGGGCGGTTGTTGGCGACAAGCGGTTCGCAGTGGCCACTAGTGCATGCGTGCGGTAGGCATATTACCGATACGTTACAACAAAGTGTATAGTTTATGCACCAGGATTCGGGGGAGAAGATGACGACGCTCTCGTATACGAGCGCGCAAAGAC
Source organism: Heimioporus aff. retisporus (assembly GCA_038094615.1). Classification (NCBI taxonomy): domain Eukaryota; kingdom Fungi; phylum Basidiomycota; class Agaricomycetes; order Boletales; family Boletaceae; genus Heimioporus; species Heimioporus aff. retisporus. The sequence goes on from JBBPUI010000395.1 coordinate 7,645, forward strand.
AGGGCCAGACTGACACACACATCTGGGTGGTGCTCGGCGAGGGTTCGATAACCAGAAACCCCACGCGGGTTGGTGGTAGGGGTCATTGTAAACGTCGGTGGGAAGTAGGGCATAGGGGAAGATATCGAGAAGACCCCGACGCCGCCAGACGATCTAAAACGGACGACGTTCATACTGTTTTTTGTCCCCGACTCGAGCAGGGTCAGAGCTTGATCTCGTCGCTCCTGACGGCCAAGTCTACTGGTTGTCTGCACCGCGTCAATGCCGAAACGAACACAGGATCATGGACTTACGATCTCACGCATAACCATTTACGATTCGTGCTCTGAACATTCGGGGCTGCCTTGATCGCGCGTCAAACGGCTCAGCACGGTGGTTAGTCTCATCCAATGTGGGGAAAAAAAAATGGAGTTGCGGAACAACTAGAGTTCGACGGCCGCACACTGGGGGAAATAACGATGGGGCAGAAGCTGCTCCAAATGGCAGTGTTCCTCGGGGCGACGAGCCATCCACGGATTTTTCATCACTACCCCGTCCGAGATAGGAGGGGCCTGTGGCGAGGTTGACACCTAGGGCCGTGTCAGCTGTACGCGTGGAAGGCGACGTGCGCATAGCCGCGCGGTCCGATGACGAACTGGGTGGGATTAGTCGGAAAGCGACGAGCACCGGTAGAACACACCTCGAGCACGGGAGACACACTGGCATATCGAGTACGTGCTAGCTCGTGCGGAAAGATTCGCGCCCCAAACGTTGCCGGTCGCGCGGTAGCGTTCAGAGATCGCGGTGCACCATCTTCACACTCAGGGCTTGTTGAACACGTAGAACGAGGCACGCACCAGTCCCGGATGCTCTTCTTGATCATGTTGTGGTGTTGCGGGGTTGACCCCCTCAGCGGGTGCTACTGACCGGTCCATGGAACGGTGAGCTGCAGGGGAGTGAGTGCGGTGTGGTGGGGGCGACAAAATTCGTGGACAGAAGCGTGGGAGGTGCCACTCTCGCCTGTCCGAAGATCCTATGTTGTCACCTGGCTCGTACCACCACGTGCTCATCATTCGAAAAGTCCTACATACATGTAGATACTAGTACTCGCTTGGTGAAATACATTCAAGAAACCTTTGATGGGCCGTCCTAGTTTGCAATGAAAAGAAAAAACGTTCAAGTTCATCACCCAATGGCAACTACGCCGTGCAACGGGCACAAAGGGCCATCCGAATGCCCTCGTCCCGTTCCCCTTGTCCCCGAAAACGGCTCAGTCTCGTAAAACCAATTCACAAATTCGGCGAGCTAGTCCCGTAGACCACCGAGGCGCTGCCGGGCATCGTGATCGGAAGCAAGGTTGGGCTCCAGCAACAGTGCTTCCTCGCTTGTCACGAACGCGTCCACGTTCTGCTTGACGAGCGTCCCCGCCACCAGCAGTGCATATTCAGGCAGCGCATACGGCACCACCTCAAGATCGTCATGAGGTTGGCATCATGTGTCGGGAAGACACCTTTGGCACACGAGACCATATCCTTTTCGCCGTCTGCATCAGCGCGACGTGGCGAGAGACAAAAACGGATAGAACAGCTACGATGGTCCAGGTAGCGATGTCCCATGCGTGGTCGTGCAGCTTCGCAAACACTGCGTGCCCCTAGTACGGTATTCGGGACGTCCACGTATCCCGCGTATCACGGTAGTCGAGCGCCATTATGATGCAGAACTCGGATCGTGTTCAATGCACGAATCGAGATCTGGGACGACCCCGCGCGGCGTTCTTGGCGAGCAGGCAACTCGACAAACCTCATGCACCACTGAGAGTGTACGCAATGGCGCCAACCGATTCGAGACACTGGAAGCACAATAAGGGGTCCGTGACGACGACGATATCAAAAGAGAACAGCGACTCACAGTGAGAAGATGGCTTATCCTTACCCAGCGATGTGCGTTCTTGGCGGTGCATTGATACCCCCCAGAGACCCGTTATAAAGCGGTGTTGGGAGGCATCCACACCCGGATAGCGGGTCGCCACCAACAAGCCCGGCCTAACCCCGCGTCACCCCAGCGCATCGATCTTCACTCGCGCATCGATCAACCAGGTCTCAGACGCAACTCTCGACAGTGTTTGTTGGTCCGTGATGCAAAAGGAGTCGTCGTGTGGGATGCGCTGTGAAGACTGCGCGTGCGATATATATATGGTGGTGAGAGAAAGCAACGTGAAAAATTCGCCGCAAAAAACCTTCCTACACCTTCCAATGATGCCACATCACATCGCCAGCGAGTGCTCGCCTGCATTACTACTTAACCTTGTTTAATTTGTGGCCGTGACAAGGAAACACTCGACAATACTTGCAACTGATGTGTTTTCAGCTTCCAATCCCTTACAAACTTGCACTCTCTCCTGGTCCCGGACCTCCGCTCCCTACCTGACGATGTGACCGCCTCTGGCTAATGCACACCTGACCTCACTCATTCGAGATGCTCTCGTTCGCGAAGGTATGTCAGTACATTATGGTCGTATGGCAAAGGCGGCTCAGCCTCTCAGTTGGATGATCGGAGATGACGAGCATGACGGCCCTGTTGGTATGTTGCAAGGGCGCTGCACCGTCATGATCGATGTGTTCCGGTGAAGAGGCATATAGTGAGTAAGTCACTGTGGAGCATGTAACGTCTACTCAGAATCTCTCGGAGACCTCATTCTCAAATCCCCCGAACACCTGAGAAATAATGTCATAGATCTCGTTTCTTCTGAGCTGACTGAACCGAGGTGGTTTACCAGGGATTTACAGAGAAGGAACGCTCAAGTATGTTGGACGCGCATCTGTTCTTGTTTCTTCCATCTGACCGCCTTTTTCGCGGGTTGCAGACTGGGATGTCTATGGGAGGCGAGCAATGAAGTGCTTCGAGAATGCCACCTGGAGGTTTACCACCACCACCGGGGATAGGGTGCGTCCATCTTACCCTCATCCGATGATCACTCGAACTGATTTCATGACCCTAGGGTTCTTCATTACTGCAACCAACCACACAAAGTCATCTACGCTCCGTATGAATTTGTTTTCTCCCACATCTTGCTTGCCTTTGCGCAATACAACTCGGGCCATCTTGCGAACCATGCGACGATCTACCGATGAAACAATCACATCGTTGCCTTCTAGGGGTGTGGCGCGCGACTACTAGAACGTCTCATGCTACGAATTACAGAGCGACTCACCGGCTCTACGCTGCAGCGGTGGAGAAGTTTGACAGGGGGATCGCGTTCAAGAGAGGCAAGTCGGTTTCTCCTGTAATCCGCTATACCTTTGGTACTGAATCGGAATCGTTAGCTCACGCTCCCAGTCCACCTCCTCTAGCGGTCGAGCCAGAGGGACGATGACGCAGTTTTTCGATCGACGACCTGGGCTGGTTGATGTGTCGGCCTGCGTGGACTCGTTCCAGAGACTGTAGAAACCAGCTGGCGACGAGGATGCACGAGGATGTACACTTTTTTCTCTCTGTTTGGATACCATAATACAGTACTACATACTGTCGCTTTATTACCTCGACCTTTCCTCACCTCCCCCCTCTTTCCTTCGTGCTCCTCGTGTCCATTTTCTCCCCTACCTCGTTTCCCTCCATTCTCTTTCAGATCTCGTGTTATTTTGAACGAGAGCATGCTAGTCGGAGGATGCCTGCGTAACAGCGTTTTTCAAGTTCAGCTTTCAACATGCCTGCTGAACGACCAGGATCCTCAAAGGAGGCAGATTGCCGGTGAATGCTTCCAGATCTACAAGCAGACCCGGACACAGGGTGGAAGGTGTATTTCGAACTAGCGTATCTCACCAAGGTCCCGGTTGACATCGGATGCCAAGGATTCGGCCAGGACGCCACCTTCTGGGGTCGGTAAGGGGGGGAAGACTGCTGAAGCCATACTCGCCGATGGAGACACCAAGTGCATCGCTTTTGAGTGTGGATGTGATCCGGACGTTGTGTGTGGGATGGCCTTACTAGCCGAGGCAGAGTCGGGGGTGGCATCAACGGTGGCCATGCCGGCGATGTTGGGGTACCACCAAGTTAACTGGCCGTCCCGAAATGGTATAGCCAAGCAATCGAGTACTTGAATAGAATCTCATGCGTTGTTTGAAATCGCTCGCCATGTGGGGTCCCTGTTCGATGTAGGTGGAAAAGACAAGGCTGGGGGCGGCTGGAATTTTTATGGCCACGCAAGAAGCTGGTGAGGGACAGAGATTGTTATGTATAGATGGCAATGACCCCCGGTACCACGAGCTGTGTGGCGTGCGAAGACCATAGCGAGATCGAGTTTGAATTGGACCTGCTGGCGCTCGAGGCTTGTCTTCTTGGGTGTCTCAGCGACAGCAGACCTGGTGCTCTCCAGGTCCATCTCCGTTTTGGACACGTACAAGGCGATGTGTGCAAGATTACACTGCTCGATGACGAGCTAGGTGAGATGCATGAGGTGACGGCGACATCCGAGTTCACTGGGATCGTGGTGGACATCTATCCAAGGGTTGGCGCTTGTGCAACCACATGGCAAGACACGCACCCAAGATCCGGATACTTTCCCCGATCGTGAGTGTATCTACATTGAGCTCAACCCCGAGCCTGATATGCCCGGCGGCGTTAGATCGGGCGATGTGCTCGAGTCAAGCCGGGTCGACCTGGCCGGCATTGGGGGGAAAACTGGCCTTCGGGGACTGTAGTGGCGGTGGCGTGAGCATTAGCATAGGAAAGGTCACTGTTGTCGGGGGCCCTGAACAGCCGTTGGATGTATCAACATGAAAAAGAAACGTACGAGGGCCAACCTCAGATATTCTTGCGCGTAAATGGGCCTCGTAAGACCATGGCATGCCAAGGGATCGCGAGATGAGGATGAACTCCCTCAATTTTGGTTTCCGAGCAACCCCACAACGTAGGAGGAGTCTTTGAGTAAAGCCGTCAGTGAATGTATGCGTCGTGAGATCGTGAATGACGAACCCTTTCAAACAGTCCACGAAGGGGGGCAATAAGCTTGCAAAGACACCCTGATTGGTGGCATCAAGGTGCCCAACCGCACTTCGGCCAGTCTGTGGAGACCGCCCTCTTCTTCATCCACCTATTCATGTTTTAGTATAGCACAACGCTGCAAGTTTAAAATGTACCATCGCCGGCTGAAACTAGAGCCAATCCGCCGTTGCTGTCGTGACATGAGACATCGTACGTCTAAGTGGGCTCCAAGCGGGCCTTGAATTTGTAAGTGCAGGCACGAATGGACTCGCCAAAGCAGGATGCAGCATGCATGTTTGCATTGTAAATGCTCCAAGCTGGTAAGCTGTTATGGCGATGGTGAGACTTCGACATGCTCGTGGCAAATGTTGCTACATACCATCTATCGAGTGACTTGATCCAAAATTCGAAGTGACCACGGAGCTAGCTTCACGGAGTGCCTCGCCAAGCGACTCATGGGCTGCCTGGGGCATGCGATAGTAAGGCGCTGCCCAGTGGTTGACCAGCGACAAAAACGCGTAGCATACCCGACTCACCTCTATCCGGTCCTCCCAGGTCATCTATGTCAACCTTCATGTAGAAGTTTTGCCGGTACCTCGTTGTCGCTGTTCATCCGAGGCCGAACACCCGCCGTTTCTTCGCGACCCAGCGCTTTCCGTTGTAGTCATCGAGCAGCTGGTCATCCTGCGTGCGAGAAACTGAGGAGACAGGCTGGGTGTGAGCGATACAGCGACTTGGATATCCTCGACGTTGTTCAGGTGACGTGTCTTTGCAAAGAGTGCCCAAGCTGGATTAGTGCCCCGTCTGAATAAAGGAAAACCGAGGTATCTCGCGATTCACGCTCAAGTCAAGCTCATCGACCGGCCTAACCGACCTGGCCATTCCTTGGGTCCTCGGCCTGTTCTCGTCAATATCATACGCCTGGCAGAGTTGTTTTACTGCACACTCGTGCTTGCTCTCTGGTAGGTGTTACTCCTGCAATCCCATTTTAAAAATGGTCCCTCACTCCTTTTTACACCTTAGACTACAATACCGACGCAACCTCCGGCACACTCATCACCATCGGATGCGATCTCGGACCGCGTGAACCGTCGAATGACCAAAGGGTGAGCTGTTCAAGGAGTCATTGGGCTCGGTTTCATACGATTTATAGGATTTTATCACGTCCGCGACAACCCTTCGGTGCTCTCCCTAGCGGCGTTGCTGTGGGCGACATGTCAGATTACCCGAGTCACCGACCTGTTCCGGGTATCGCTGATACCATCTTCGTCGGTGGTGCCATGTACCTTGCACCGTGTAGAGTTTGGTATGCCACACAAATCCATTTACCTCTCGTGCCTCATACTCGCTCAGTGTTTCCCGATCGGAATCTGTGGGGCCACGCGTCATGTACCACCCCCCTTTACATCCCAAAGCTCTCCCCGATACCCCTTCGAGCGGGTGCTCGTCCTCATCGTTGTCATGATCCCTATGGCAAACCTTAACTATGTCGCATTGAGTGCGATTCCAGCTGGACAACAGCTCACGTCATTGGGGCTCCTCCCTGAATTTCGTGAGTGTTTGATGTCCCACAGCGACTTACACGCTACGCTGACGACCTCCTCTGAAGAGCACCTATTCCAGTAGGAAGAGGGGGCGTGGATACGGCGTGCAAAGTGCTTGCGTGCATGTATGCGACCGCGATCCCGGAGCAATTCGAATACAGTAAAGTACATGGAAACCAACGCTTTCCATGCATTCATTCAAGAAAGAATCGAGATCGCCAATTCGATCGCCGTTTTGGCACGATTCGATCTAATGCTCTGGGTTTCAGTCAATCGTCGTGCACTGAGTCGGATTTTGAATCATGACCAGGTTTGTGGTCCAAGGGTCACCGGACTCGCGCTCATTATGCTCATGTATTATTTTGTGTCGCTGTTCCAGGAGGTTGGATGTAATTACGTAACCGACCATGGCTTGGACTCATCATTTCTGGGACAACTTTACACAGATTGCCCCTGAGCTCATTGTTTTGCCCGAAACTCGACGTGGTGTTGTTGATAAATCTGCAGGCGAATAAATGTCGTAGGTCGGAGACCAATTGTGCTGGTTGTTTCCTGTACCTAGCATCGAGCTGGACCCACTGCATCGCCATACTACTTCGATTTGGCCTTGCGTTTTACTTCTTCCAGACATTACCTTACCAGTAGTCTGTTACTCAACATTGAAGTGGTTGGACCTTCCAGTGACTCATTCAGTCCAATAGATTCGAAACTGATTGAGTCCAATCACGTGCTGTATACGGGTAGAGCTAGGGGGCCGTTGACTATTGTTATAGAATGGGTCAGTGGTATTGGTTGGGTCACGAGGACAGTCGTCATCGATTAGTTAGTTATTCATCCGGACTCAAAGTCTCACCGGTAGCCTACTGGACGACAAATGGCAGTCAAGACGAGAAGCCAGACTTAGGGGTGAGACCTCGAGTCCGGATGAATAACTAACTAATCGATGACGACTGTCCTCGTGACCCAACCAATACCGCTGACCCATTCCACAACAACTATAGTAGTGGTCAGAGACACCCCTTATGCGAGACCAATCATTTCTTTACCACAGGAGTAGACATCAGCAACTAAGTCGTCGTTGTATATCTCAAACGTGGCATTCCTTCAATTCCCCAGCTAAGTGCTCGTTTCCAAAGTTTGTAGACGCTGGCCACTATATCTGCCACTGACTGTAAATCGTCTCGACGACACCGAAATTGAATCTCATCAAAGGAGCGGCTACGACGATCACTTCTGCAAGACATTCCAGAAAAGGGCCATCATGATATATCCGTTGTGCGGTTTGTGATTCATGCCCTTGATAGGTACGTGAGATATACAAAGTGGAACCTATATGTTCAACACATTCTCGGCATGCTTGAACAGCGTGCACACGAACAAAGTGCGGGATACCTGTTGTGCGTTGATCGTCAGCGAAACATGTACTTGTCCATTATAATGCAGATACTGCAACAAAGAATGTCACCCCACCGCTTTCGATGTACAATTATGCAGCAAAGTCAATTCTCTTTGGGCGTCGCTAGAGACACACGGATCAAGGAGTGGCTTCAGTAACTATGGGCATAGAGTTTGCTGGGTAGGGTATGTTTGGAGAGAAAGTGGCTGCGGTTGGGCGGGGAGCACGTAGCACTCACAGGTGCAAGGGATACTGGGCATTGTGAGGGCTGCAAGGGCAGGCAGGAAAGCCTTGGAGCGAAGAGAGGGGAGGACCCGATATGGGTGCGTGATGTCCATAGGGGAGAAGCTGAGAGGCGCCAAAGGGCAGCTCATGTGGTTAGGCAGGGGAAGGTTGGTGAGGGTTGGAGGTATAAAGGATGAGCAAGTGGGGGGTAACGAGAGGAAAAGAATGCCGTGCCTGCTTGCTTACGCTTGTCCAAAGACATGCTTGCGGTCTAGCGAAAACACATTTGAATGGCTATTATGAAGAGTTCGGGCCACTCCGATCGGCATATAGCACTCACTTGACGGTTGTTTAATCCCACCGCTCTCTAGCCGTCTTCGTTGACGCCCCGGCATGCTGAAACTTCTGATGTGTCGATCCTTGTGTCAATCGACACCAGTGTTAGCGGCTGAGTGAAGAAGGGGGCCTGAGGAAGCAAACAAAACTCGGAGAGCTTGAAACTTGGCATGTGCAGGAATAGTCCCAACGGTGATGTCAATACTGGCTGCGTCACTGATATCCAGCCCTGTTGTGGTAAACTGAGTTTCCATAATCGGGTGAAGCCGGGTGTGTGTCTCGTGAGATGACCGTGGAAACAATAATACATAGCGTGTTGCATCGTGTTCGGCTCAGCATTCGCATCGCTGGCATCATCTACGTTTCGCCTTGTCTCATCTTCTAAGCAATCACTTGCGCTAGTCCACCTCTCAGCTTATAGCAACTCGCTTCCGCAATGACAAGTTACAAGGAGAAAATCAGGGATCATCTTCGATCTTGTATCTCCGGAAGCGTCTCTGCAGCGTCTTCCCACAGCTCTGACACCCCCACGGCTAAACGGAGCGCTAGCTCTCGCTTCTTTGGTCTGTGGCACAGCCATGCTCAGGATATCACTGATGTTGCTGGTAAGTCCACTTGTCTTGGGAGGACTGCCAATATTTCTCATATCATGCAAGACATTGACAAAAACCTCATGGAGAAATTTGGTCGATTTAGAATCCTTGTCATTGGCCGAGCAAATGCTGGAAAGACAACCATCCTACAGAGGATCTGCAATTCTACAGAAGGGCCTGAGATATATGATTATGAAGGGCACAAGGTGCTAATATTGCTCATGTTGCATTCAAGATATCCTAACCTGGTGGATATGTGTTCAGGTGGACCATAGAATTGAAGGCACATGGGAGGTGAGGCATTGGATACTGTATGTATTATAAGGCCATGGTTTCACCAGCCATCTTTAGCGTGGGATGCATGATATTGACCATGAAATGGTTTTCAAAAGCAATCCAAAGTTTGTCTTCCATGACTCCCCTGGGTTTGAAGCTGGAGATGAAGAAGAGGTCCAAAAAATGAATGACTTTCTTGTAAGACGTTCTGCCACCAACCATCTTAAAGATCAAGTTCATGCTATATGGTGAGAAGAAATGACTGTACCTTGGTTTCATGCTATATAATGGATGCAGGTATTGTATTCCTATGGATCAACTTCATCGTGCCATCACAGCTGCAGAAGAAATGTTCTTTGGTAAATGTGATACCAAAAACAGTGAGAATGTTCTTGGGATCATATGTCTGTGCTGACAGTTAAATTGCCAGTTCCAGTTATGGTGCTGTTCACCAAATTTGATGCCCTTCTGACACAAGTGTTTCAACCTAAGTACATACTTCTACCTGAAGATGAAAGGCAGAAAAAACTACAGGTTGCTGTTCAAAAAATGTTTCAGGAAAGAGATATTTGGGGAGATTTATGCAATATGGCATTTCCACCTAAGGCATCAGTACAACTACAAGGTGACCATATCTAACCAATATCTTTACCTTGATAACATCAAGCATATCTTAGATATGGACACAACTGATATGGGATGCAGTGCATTATTGGAAAAAACAGCAGCTGTACTGGACAGTGAAACATTGCAAATGTTGTTGGTATCAGCACAGGAGAAGAACATGTTGCTTTGCATCAGATATGCAATTCATTAGTGAGTAAAGGGGTTATAATACAATCCACCCATATATAAAGTAATATATCCAGTGTTTTGAGGAAATGTGTTGATTTCAGGATTGATGGAAAAGACCATGATGTAGTAAAGGCAATTGCAAGCTGGTTTCCACACACAGAGGTATGATTACTTTAATCTGCTGATGGAAGGAAGATTGAATGGTTTTGATAGGTAAGGTTGGGACAATAAATAAAATAAATCTAATGTTGAATGTGATTTTTGATTTAGGAGGTAAATGATTTAATGTGTATTAGAAATGTCCATTTCTCTCATGGCCCATTTTCTGCCACTGTTTCATTCATAGTATGTAAGTGGTCTGATGTGCATTGGAAATACTCATTTCTCTCATGGCCCATTTTCTGCTGTTGTTTCATTCATAGTATGTAAGTGGTCTGATGTGCATCAAAAATGTCCATTTCTCTCATGGCCCATTTTCTGCTGCTGTTTTATTCATAGTATGTAAGTGGTCTGATGTGCATCAGAAATGTCCATTTCTCTCATAGCCCATTTTCTGTTGCTGTTCCATTCATAGGGAGTAAGTGGTTTGGTGTGCATTTCTCTCATAGTCTATTTCTGCTGCTATTCCATTTATAGGAAGTAAGTGGCTTGATGTGGATCAGAAATGTCCACTTCTCTCATTGTTCATTTTCTGTTGCTGTTTCATTTGTAGGGAGTAAGTGATCCGATGTGTATTAGAAATGTCCATTTCTCTCATGGTCCATTTTCTGCTGCTCTATTCATAGGGGGTGAGTGCTCTGATGTACATCAGAAATGTTCATTTCTCTCATGGCCCATTTTCTGGTGTTTATTCATTCATAGTATGTAAGTAGTCTGGTGTGCATCAGAAATGTCCACTTCTCTCATGGCCCATCTTCTGCTGCTGTTCCATTTATAGTATGTAAGTGATCTAATGTACATCAGAAATGTCCATTTCTCTCATAGCCCATTTTCTATTTCATTCATAGGGAGTAAGTGGTATGATGAGCATCAGAAATGAGCATTTCTCTTATGACCCATTTTCTGCTGCTGCTCCATTCATAGGGAGTAAGTGGTCTGATGTGCATCAGAAGTGTCCATTTCTCTCATGGCCTATTTTCTGCTGTGGATTGATTCATAGTATGTAAGTGGTCTGGTGTGCATCAGAAATGTCTGTTTCTCTCATGGCTTATTCTCTGCTGCTGTTTCATTCATAGGAAGTAAGTGGTCTGATGTGTGTCAGAAATGTCCATTTCTCTCATGGCCCATTGTCTGCTGCTATTATGTTCATAGCCAGTATGTGGTCTCATGTGGATCAGAAATGTCTATTTCTCTCATTACACATTTTCTGCTGCTGTTCCACTCATAGGAAGTAAGTGATCTGATGTGCATCAGAAATGACTGTTTCTCTGATGGCCTATTTTCTGCTGCTATTCCATTCATAGGGAGTAAGTAGTCTGATATGGATCAGAAATGTCCATTTTTCTCATGGCCCATTTTCTACTGCCATTCCATTCATAGTATGTAAGTGGTCTGATGTGGATCAAAAATGTTCATTTTTCTCATGGCCTATTTTCTGCTGTGCTTCCATTCATAGGGAGTAAGTGGTCTGGTATTTATCACAAGTGACCATTTATCTCATGGTTCATATTCTATTGCTATTCCATTTATAGAGGGTAAGTGGTTTGATGTGCATCAGAAATGTCCATTTCTCTCATGGTTCATTTTTTGTTGTTGTTCCATTCATAGGGAGTAAGTGGTTGATGTGCATCAGAAATGTCCATTTCTCTTATGGCCCATTTTCTGCTGCTGTTCCATTCATAGGGAGTAAGCAAACTGATGTGCATCAGAAATATCCATTTTTCTCATGGCCCATCTTCTGCTGCCATTCCATTCACAGAGAGTATGTAGTCTGATGTGCATCAGAAATGACCATTTCTCTCATGGTCCATTTTCTATTACTGTTCCATTCATAGTTTGTAAGTTGTCTGATGTGCATCAGAAATGTCCATTTTTCTCATGGCCCATTTTCTGCTGCTGTTCCATTCACAGCCAGTATGTGGTCTGATATGCATCAAAAGTGTCCATTTCTCTTATGGCCCATTTTCTGCTGCTTTTCCATTCATAGTTTGTAAGTGGTCTAATGTGCATTAAAAATATCCATTTCTCTCATGACACATTTTCTGCTGCTGTTCCATTCATAGGAAGTAAGTGGTCTGATGTACATCAGAAATGTTTGTTTCTCTCATGGTGGATTTTCTGCTGCTCCATTTATAGGAAGTAAGTGGCTTGATGTGCATTGAAAATGTCCATTTCTCTCATGGCCCATTTTCTGCTGCTGTTGCATTCATAGCCAGTAAGTAGTTTAATGTGCATCAAAAATGTCTATTTTTTTTCATGGCCCATTTTCTGCTGCTGTTGCATTCATAGTATGTAAGTGGTCTGATGTGCATCACAAATGTCCATTTCTCTCATGGCCCATTTTCTGCTGCTATTCCATTCATAGGGAGTAAGTGGCCTTATCTTCTATTTCCAGTAAGTGCTTCATGATTAAAAATAAACATCTACCTCACTATTTCTGTTGTTTACAGCAAGCATGTCATATTGACTCTTGTCTTCCTTGATCATTTTAAACTGACAATTGCATTTTTTTTCCCTTTATAATATCATTTAGCTGGTGAGCCATGCTTTGACTTTCTGGTATTACTGCTATATTCATTATATTTAGGATGTAAGCAAGTTATTTAAAAAATTATGTTTTTCTTACCTCAATACATTATTTTATTTAGTCTGTAAGTATCATTTCCATTTCTTCATTCTGTGTGACACATGTAATTTATCATTTTATTCTAGACAGTTGGTTTTCTTTCTTTCTATATCAACTTGAATATCTGACATTACCCAGGTAATGCAAACCCAACAATCACAGCAGGTTTGTACATACTTGAATGGAATTAGTTATATGTTACTAAAGCCTATTTATTCATAGATTTCATCATTCAGCATGTATAACTCTCTTGTTGTATATTTTATCATATGATGGTCCATTTGTTAACTGGGTCCTTTTTTTAGGCTTCACAAAGGGGGCAGACATGGAAAGATGTTCTTCAACAAGGAATAGGCATGTTTGTTCAAACTCATGTTTATGAATATGCATATATATATATTTATAGTTCTTCTACTTATTCTTCAATATTCCTTTTTCCTTGTTCAAAACAAGACCCCTGATCCATTCAAAGTTGCTGCAAAAAAATACCACACATCTCACACTTCTGTTCAGGTGGCTAATGAACTTAAAGGACTTTATGACCAGTATCTTGCTGCAAATACAAAGGCAAGGGAGAAACTTATCATGGATGTGGTGTTACACCATCCAATCTGTGGGTTGTCAAGTGGATTAATATTTCCATATTGAGCTGGTTTTACAGCCTAGAGCTTGGTGTTTTTATCTATAAGAATGCTTTCTGCCTTTACTTTTTTCATGTATATATTTAAGAACTGTATGAAATTCTCACTTGTAAAATCCTCTATGTTGCATGATTGTCAACATATTCATTCATGGACATACACTACATTATCTAAGATGATGTGTAAATGTCTTGCATGGAATCACAATATGTTTTAAATTTAATGTGCAAGCACAATAGATGTGTATGTATGTGATAAACACATGGATGTCCTTCCAATGTTGTTTGGCCACAAATACTCCTGCTTGACTCCACTTCATCCTCATTTTTGTCCATAGAGTGGATGCTTACACTACTTAACATGATTTGAAGATACAAGAAAATCCACAATTTTTGCATATGTACTTGCAACCAGTATTACAAATCTAACCCATACGGCAGAATTATGTGCTTGTTCTATATCAAATCATTAGGTATGAGAGAACACAAGGGGTGAGTGAACATAAAAGAAACATCAACAGGGTGAGACAAATCTGGCTTAGTGATGACCACATGTACATACAACCTTCAATAACTAGCTTTCCAGCAGCAATAATGGACATCAATGAAACAAGCCACACTGTAGACCTGCACTCACAATGGAAACATGTAGGATCACCATTTGCCATGATAATGAAAGCAAGTGATGCCCTGTTCTCAATCCAGGCTATAAGGTATGGTACTACCCTATGAGGAAACATCAAGCAATGTATGGTATGTATGTATAAACATGGAAGGCATCAATGGTTTAAGGACATTTCCAAATACATATTTACACATGTATGTACTGTGTGTAGATACCAACAGTTTGAGTGGATCAGAAAAATAATATTATACATGTTACAAATGCATATCTTTCTCCTCTTATGATTTTCATTTCATTTTTTATTCCATAGCCCCTGATGGGGTGCATGTGTTGGCAATGGCTGATATCTAAGCATGTGTTTATCTTTCTCTTCAGGCATATGGGCCCATTTGCTTCTTCACACCTTCACAGACTCACAGACCATGTTTTATTTCTGTTTTCCTTTGTGGACATCACATATGTCATCAGCCACACCTTGTGGCTACAGTATATTTCTCCTCACATCTTATCCATGTATGGCTATGCTGCCACATCCTCACCAAATGCACATGGATACTTTATCTACAGTGACTCCCAAAACTGTTACAATGTTTGGCCATTTCAGTGTGTGGAGTGTACTGCAACCACCTGTGGGAATGGCACTTAGTGTGGGTGGGACAAATAGTAGTACACACTCCTGGCTACCGACAGGTCCCTGGGTCATGTGATTCCATCCAGAAATGGAAGAG
>JBBPUI010000396.1:0-22545 GCA_038094615.1 Heimioporus aff. retisporus
CGACGTTTCTTACCCGTGCCGGAACTTCACCAACCTTCGACTCCATCCCGCATGCGGCCCTTAGAAGACTCGCCTCTCTCCCACGGGACCCCACACAACTTCCAGTGTATCCAGGACACACGTCTCGCTATGTTGGGCCTTTGCCACTCCACTGCTTAGCATCAGTCGTGATTTGCACAACGTCAAATGCGACACCATGAATTGGTGGGAAATGTTACCCGCGACAACTTATGCCAGCCGCAGCTGAACGCCACTGCCAAGTCAGCGATGACCCACCTATAAACCCGGTGCTCCACCAAGTATTGAAGGCAGGCGTGACTGTGTGGAAGCACCCAATTGGCCTCGACCTCACGATGCTACAGTAATGTACATTTTGGCAACAGGAGTGAACCACTAGGCCGCTTTCTACGTAGCAGGATGTGCCGCGTAGGCTGGTCTGCAGTGCGGATTGTATCCATGTCCATGTGGTCCTTGCCTACCCCGGGGCCTCACTTAGCAAGCGACTGTGACAGATCGCGAGTTGCTACGTACATCCTACCCTAGTTACGTCCAAAACCCTTCGGGTGCTTCAGTGAGGATCGTGCTACGTTATGACTCCGAACTTGAAGGACTCTCTTACCCTCTCTGTCCCGAGATTTTCTCTGTTGTTGTCTTGCACCTTGCTTCAACTGAGCGTACCTGACTCTCGCCGAACTGATTACTGTCGATTCGACTGCCGCGGAGCGTAGCCAATCGGCAAACGGTGTTGCCGAACAGACAGCAACGTGGGTCGACTTACTCAGGCACTGCGGGACTGGATGAAATCCAAAATATTGGCGTATCACGACGTGCCGCTTCATGTTTACTACGGCCCCAACAAAACCCCGAGCAATATGTTGGAGTGGACTGTTATGCTGCACAGCGCAGTACGGCATGATATAAGACACCGAGCGGAAGGCCTATTTGACGGCCACAGATCGCCAGTCGCTTGCCGGCGTCACGACGGCGTGGCCGGGCGGCTCGGGCACGGGCCCGTCGAGTCATCCTGCGTGTGAGGACATGCAAGGTGACTCTGAACCGCAGGCGCAAATGGAGCTGCGCCTTGGGCTCGCTCGGGGCCGAAATGGTTCGCAGTATCGCTCAGTCGAGTGGCTATTATGAATTTATGCGCTCTAGTTGGACTTGCACAGCATGACACGCCCACACAGGTGGCATATCATCTTGACAAATCATGCGCTGACGCAAACAACCCAGAAAGACAGCTTCGAAAATGTCTGCCAGCAACCCAGCCAGCGATTTGACCTTCAGATAGTACACCTTGACGTAGGGTCACGGCAGGAAGTGCGTTGCCAGCATCCAGCCGCATTCCGACGGTGCCAAGATTATCCGAGTCATGCTGGTGAGGCTGGTAGAAAGGAAATAGGGATCCGACGGATTGAATCCCGGCTTTTAATGAAACAGGCACAGCAGCGACCGCTTTGCTGTATCGATGAGCATCGCGGGCCTTCGCGGCGCAGTGACCAAACAAAGTGCCTGATGCCGTGGGTCACGTGGACCCGGCCCAGATAGAGGAGTCAATCATTGTCGCCTGCCTGCCGATGGGATGACGTACACACGCTGTCAGTGGTTGACAAATACGCATCACGCCGATCGGAATCAAGTTCCCGGGCGAGGTGGCTATATATTCACCTCGGCTGGCCACCCACCTGGTGTGTGCATACCCCATGGCCGACGACTCCCACAAGCAGGGCGACACCCCAGCGCCCGACTCTTCCCCCCCTCCCGTGTCGTTTACAAAGCTCTTCAGGTAATGGTCGCCCTTCTCCTCTTTCCTTGCGCTCACGCATCGTACAGCTATTCCACCCGTTTCGAGCTTTTCATCGATGCCATCGGTATCATCGCGGCTGCTGCTGCGGGCGCTGCTCAGGTATTTTTCTTCTCATCGATCCTTGCTCGCAGACTCAGTTCCCATCCAGCCCCTCATGAGTCTGCTCTTTGGCAATCTCACCGAGGATTTCGTCTCCTTCGGTATTGCCGTAAACGATTATCAGCTGGACACAAACAATGCCACCGCGTTACAGCAATTGCAGACGGCCGCTGGGCAATTCCGCCATAGCGCTGCCTCCGATGCCTTGTATCTCGTCTGTATCGGTACGTCTCTAAGCTGTCCCACCGTCTGCTTGCTCATCTTCCCGCAGGTATCGGTATGTTGGTCTGCACGTACACCTACATGGTCATCTGGGTGTACACCGGGGAAGTAAACGCCAAACGCATCCGCGAAAAGTACCTTCAGGCTGTACTGCGTCAAGACGTTGCCTACTTCGACAATGTTGGCGCCGGTGAGGTTGCAACCCGCATTCAGACCGACACCCGTACGTCCATCCCCTCCTTTCTCTTCTGGTCGTGCTCACCCGCGCCCTGCAGATCTCGTACAGCAAGGCATCTCTGAAAAAGTCGCTCTCGTCGTAAACTTCTCTTCTGCCTTCCTTACCGGCTTCATACTCGCTTATGCTCGCTCTTGGAGGCTCGCTCTTGCAATGTCCTCTATTCTGCCGTGTATTGGTATAACCGGGGCTGTCATGAATAAATTCGTTTCAAGATACGTGCAGTTCGTGTCTTCCCCTTTTCCCACATTCTTCTCCTCATCATCCCTCATAGAACTGCCCTCAAACACGTTGCGGAAGGTGGCTCCTTAGCAGAGGAAGTCATATCCACCGTCCGTACTGCTCAGGCGTTCGGAACTCAGAGTACTCTGGGCCATCTTTACGACGTCCACGTACAACAGGCCCTCGTTGTTGAAGCCAAATCATCGATAGCCCAGGGCATCGGTTTCGGTGTCTTTTTCTTTGTCATCTATTCAGGCTACGCTCTAGGTATGCATTCTATCGGATCGTCCTCCTTTGTTATTGACGTTTCTCCAGCTTTCCAGTTCGGCACCACCTTGATCAACGAAGGTCATGGTAAGTTGCAGTACCATCTTCGCATGATCCCACATCTCACCATTCTTCCTAAAAGCCACTGCCGGTGACGTGGTGAATGTCTTCCTCGCCATCTTGATCGGTTCTTTCTCTCTTGCTTTGCTGGCTCCTGAAATGCAAGGTTGGCATTCTTTTGCCTTTCCCTCCACTGCCATTGTTCACCCCCTTACCAGCTGTCACTCACGGTCGAGGCGCCGCTGCAAAGTTATTCGCGACCATCGAACGTGTCCCTGACATTGATTCTTCAGATCCCGGTGGTCTAAAACCGGAAAAGGTGGTTGGTGAAATCACCCTCGAGAATATTCATTTCAAATACCCTTCTCGTCCGGACGTGCCCATTGTTAAAGGCATTGATATCACCTTCGCTGCTGGCCAGACCGCAGCTTTGGTCGGCGCTTCTGGCTCTGGAAAGTCTACCATCATCTCTCTTATCGAACGCTTCTACGATCCTCAGAGTGGCTCTGTTAAGCTCGACGGCGTGGACATCCGTTCCTTGAATATAAAATGGTTGCGCTCCCAGATTGGCCTCGTTTCCCAGGAACCCACGCTTTTCGCGACGACCATTAGAGGCAATGTTGCGCACGGTCTGATCAATACCCCTTTCGAGCACTCCTCAGAGGAAGAGAAGTTGAAGCTCATCAAGGAAGCATGCGTCAAAGCCAATGCAGACGGATTTATAACCAAGTTGCCGAACGGTTACGATACCATGGTCGGCGAGCGCGGATTCCTTTTGTCTGGTGGTCAGAAGCAGCGGATAGCGATCGCTCGTGCCATCGTTTCTGATCCTCGAATCCTACTTCTTGACGAGGCAACCTCTGCTCTCGATACGCAGTCCGAGGGAATCGTACAGGATGCATTGGACAAGGCTGCTGCGGGTCGCACGACGATTACCATCGCTCATCGGCTGTCTACGGTCAAGGACGCTGATTGCATCTATGTGATGGGAGAGGGGCTGATTTTGGAAAAGGGGACGCACGGAGAGCTCCTGGCTGATGAAAACGGTGCTTATTCGCGTCTTGTCCAGGCTCAGAAACTTCGAGAGGCGAAGGAGAAGGATGATGCCGTGAGCACTGCGGCACCGAGTGCCGAAGTAGACATGGAAAAGGCTGCCGAGGAGGAATTTTCCCTTCATCGCAAGGAGACCATTCACTCTGTTGCTTCCGATCTCGCACAGAAACGAAATGATGCGAGAAACGAGAAAGAGGTCGACGAAAACAAGTACAGTCTCTCTTATCTCTTTATACGGATCGGAAAACTTCACCGCAAAGAACTATGGAGGTATGGGGTTGGTTCGATATTTGCTATCAGTGAGCATTACTTTTCTTGGACACTTATCTGAACGATGATTGACTTTTGCGATAGTGACTGGAATGGTTTACCCAGTATTTGGTATCGTTTATGGCAAGTCCTCCTAACCTGACCCCATCCCTTCCTCGCATACTCACCTCCGATCAGGCACAGCCATTGCTGGTTTCTCTGAAACCAATCCATCCGTTCGCCAACACGACGGGAACCGGAACGCGCTATGGTAAGAGATCGTTGTATGTGGGTTGACATGTCTGAATTTCGTCAAGGTTCTTCATCATTGCCATCCTCGCAGCATTGGCCATGGCTTTCCAGAACTATTTCTTTGCATCATCGGCTGCTATCTTGACATCCAAACTGCGCTCACTCAGTTTCAAGGCTATACTCAGGCAAGATAGTAAGTCCGCTCCCCACCTCACGTTGCTTGTTCTAATCGTTATCGATAGTCGAGTACTTCGACAAGGATGAAAATACCGTGAGTCTCATTCGAGTTGCATGACTCAACTTGAGTTGACTACTTTCATGTAGACCGGTTCTCTTACCGCCAGTCTAAGTGAAAATCCACAGAAAATCAACGGTTTAGCTGGAGTCACGCTTGGAACGTGAGTAGAGTCCGTGTCCTTTGAACATACCTGATAGTCTTTGATTGGTACACAGAATTGTACAGTCGATCGCCACTCTTGTCGGTGGCTCGATCATTGGCTTGAGTTACGCATATAAGCCTGCCTTGGTCGGGATGGGTTCGTAATCTCGTCCAACCTTGAAGCATAGCTGATGGCCGGTCATTTATAGCTTGTATTCCTTTCCTGATTTCAACCGGTTACATTCGACTGGTAAGCCTAGTCCTTCAGAATTGAATTCTTTCCGTTTCTCAGCAAAATGAAAGCATGTCGTTGTGCTCAAAGACCAGCAAAATAAACGTGCGCACGAGAACTCTGCTCAACTGGCTTGCGAAGCTGCTGCTGCCATCCGCACGGTCGCTTCCCTTACCCGTGAGGAAGACTGTCTGAGGCTTTACAGCGAGAGCTTGGAGGGACCGCTCAAGAAGTCGAACAAGGTTGCAATATGGGCCGACTTGTTGTATGCATGCTCTCAGTCCATAACCTTCTTCGTCATCGCTCTCGTGTTTTGGTACGGGTCACAACTCGTGTCCCGCTTGGAGGTCTCCACATTGGACTTTTTCGTTTCTCTCATGGTATGTCTCTTGTGCTCCACCACTATCAAACATTAAGCGTTTTCTCATAGAGCACGACATTCGGAGCGATGCAAGCAGGCAACGTCTTTTCATTTGTGCCCGACATCTCTTCCGCTCGCGGCGCCGCAGCTGCCATTGTTAAGCTTATAGATTCCACCCCTGAGATTGATGCAGAGTCGACAGAAGGGAAAGCATTTGACGGGCAAGATGTTCGAGGCCAGATCCGGTTTGAGAACGTGCATTTCAGATATCCGACACGTCCCGGCGTTCGCGTGCTACGAGATCTATCGTTCAAGGTTGAACCTGGTACATATATCGCTCTCGTCGGGGCGAGTGGATGCGGTAAAAGCACAGTGTACGTCGTCGTTGAAATTTCGAGTAAACAATTCCACTGATGATTCCTGCAGTATTCAAATGATCGAACGTTTTTATGATCCACTCGCTGGCCGGATTCTCCTTGATGGCAACCCTATCAACGAGTTTAACATCCAGGAATACCGGAAACAGATCGCACTTGTTTCCCAGGAGCCGGTGAGTGCCAAATATTGAATCTTGTTGATTTTCATGGTCTGAGAGGCTGTCCCCTGTAGACATTGTATGCGGGAACAATCCGCTTCAACATCTTGCTTGGGGCTACTAAGCACGAATCTGAGGTTACGCAAAAAGAGATCGAAGCGGCTTGCCGTGATGCCAATATTTTGGAGTTCATCCTGTCCCTGCCTGAGTAAGTCGACCCACACTCCCTGGAAGCTTATATTGACGCCGATGCAGTGGGTTTGATACCCAAGTTGGAGGCAAAGGCTCGCAGCTCTCTGGCGGTCAGAAACGTGAGTTTATTTACGAGTATGCCAAGACCCTGGCTCAAAGGTCAATAGAACGAATTGCCATTGCTCGTGCATTGCTGCGCAATCCAAAGGTCCTACTATTGGACGAAGCCACTTCTGCGTTGGATTCAAATTCGGAGAAGGTCGTTCAGGCGGCACTCGATCAGGCGGCCAAGGGACGGACGACGATTGCCATCGCACATCGTCTCTCCACCATTCAGAATGCAGACTGCATGTGAGTCGTGTTCCATAGTTGTCGCTCTGCACCCTGACCTGGCTATTCCAGCTACTTCATCAAAGAAGGGCATGTTAGCGAAGCTGGCACCCACGACGAGCTCCTGTCTCTGCGTGGTGATTATTATGAATACGTTCAACTGCAAGCGCTGAGCAAAAAATGAACGCTTGAGTCGGGACACCGCACAGACGTGCATTATTGGTGTGTATGGACTTTACGAGCATACTCTGTGAACACTGCTCCGTCTTCGATGCATAGACTACTTTCACGACGACCTTGCATAATGTCATCTTTGCTTACCAGGTTGCTATTTTGGATTAATAGATTCTTTACTGGAGTATACCTTTCGGGACGTTAATGGAATGTGACTTGTGTATATGATACGTGTGTACGAATCTGCAATGCTAATGCGATGTGGATACGATCGTTGGCCACCTTATGTAGACCGTTGTGAACTGCACGCTTCTCGGATGACTTTTGTGGTGAAATCTGCGGAGTCTATCGTGCGTGCACAGTCTCAGACACCATGACATCGCGGTTGAAGGAAGCACCGAAAGGCGGGCGCGATGCGCGTTTTCGATACACCTCCCTGGAACGAATCAGGAGCGTGCGCAGGCGTGCTGGCATAGCCATGGTTTTGGACATGAGGTTGGAGCTCTGTTGTTCGCCGCGTGCGTACGACCTCACCAGAGATGCACACGGCAAGGCTGAGCGCTGAGCAACCAACTGTCGAGGTCCCACACACAAGGCTTGAGAGGCATGCCAGCTTGGCACGCGTCCGGTATCATCGCACTCGACCACGGAACTGAAGACGTACCGAACGTTTGAAAAAAAAATGTTGTCGCCAACGGAAAGAACCAGTTGCTGCAGCTGGTATCCACCTCTTGTCCACTCGAACGTATCATTGCAGACGACGGACAGAGTGCCGGTAAGAGGGAAGTAACAATAAGAGACGACTATGCAAAGTACATCAAGTCGTTCTTCTTCTTGCTTTGCACTGTTCGTGGGTAAGCGTGAGTACCGGTCGCGAAACAAGTCCGAGACACGTACCCTCTGCAATGCCACTCAAGAAATGTTCGTGGGTCAGCTTGATTGCGCCTTCCCGTAGGGCAATCATGCCGGCTTCTACGCACGTCGCCTTGAGTTGTGCACCGTTGAATTCGTCCGTGCTACGAGCGAGTTCTTCGAAGTTGACGTCAGGGCTGACGGTCATCTTGCGAGAGTGAATTTCGAGGATACGAGCCCGGGCGGTCTCGTTTGGTAGAGGGAACTCGATCTTGCGGTCTAATCGCCCCGAACGTAGTAGGGCGGGGTCAAGAATATCGATACGATTCGTGGCTGCGATGACCTGAATATGATGTGAGTCCAGTGTCGATCGAATGTCCAACTAAGACACTTGCCTTTATACGTTCGTCGCTTGAGAACCCGTCGAGTTGGTTGAGGAGCTCCAACATGGTCCGCTGCACTTCGCGGTCTCCACTCTTCTCAGAGTCGAATCGCTTGGTACCGATGGCGTCAAGTTCATCGATGAAAATGATGGCCGGAGCCTTTTCCTTCGCAAGTTCGAAGGCATCACGGACGAGTTTTGCACCATCACCAATGAACATTTGCACGAGCGAAGGGCCGGCAAGCTTGAGATAACAAGCTTTGGTCTGAGCGGCACAAGCACGGGCAAGAAGGGTCTTTCCGGTACCTGCACGCATGTTTGATATCGGGAAAAGCACCGAATATGAACGAACGTACCGGGTGGGCCGTACATTAAACAGCCCTTTGGCGGTTTAATACCGAGGGTCTTGAATTTATCTGCTTGCTCCATTGGCAGCACGATCGCCTCTACCAACTCTTCGATCTGCTTCTCCAAGCCACCGATATCGGTGTAGGTCTCTGTGGGCCGTTCGTCGACCTCCATTGCTTTTACCCGGGAGTCGAATTCTGTTGGAAGCTTGTCTAATATAAGATACGAGTCCTTGTTTACCCCGACGAGATCGGAGGGCCTGAGTTGTTCGGGTGGGACGAGACCAATGAGCGGGAGGAAGACGGTTTGCCGAGTCGAGGTCTTTACAACGGCACATTTGCCTTTGCGCATCGAGTCGAGATCCTGATTTGCACCGTCCTCTTCGGACTCGGGGTCGACATCGAGGATCTGGAGAAACAGGGATGAAGTGGGGATGAAAGGTGGCAAAACGCAGGATTACCTCGACAACGTTGCCAACGAGGTAGGGGAGGACCTTGTTCTGCTTGATCTTTTCGCCATTGTCGCGAATCTTTTCCTTCATGACGCTCTGCTCGTGTTGGAGGCGTAGCGTTTCTGATTTCATGACCTGCGGGGGAGGCCATGAATGGAGATCAGCCGACGGAAACTGTTTCGACACGGACCTTGATGTCGTTTTCGATGAGACGTATTCTGGTCAGGATCTCGTCCGTGCTGAGGGACAAGATGTCTGCGGGGATGTCGTCCCAGTTCTCTTCTGGGGGTTGATCTGGGGTGGTGTCCATAACGGCGGCATCCTGTGCTGGCTGGGGTGTAGCTGACTGTGATTCGGGCTGCTTGTCCTGGGGGGGGAGTTCTGGCGGAGGCGGGGGTGCTGAGGAGGACATCGTGGAGGACGATGAGCAAGAGAGGACGACGCGTATGTGTCTGGCCGAAAGAGGAAAGTTAAGCGAGTGGCAGTAAAGTACTACCAACACTACGCAGGTCGATGGCGAACAAAGACCCGCCAGAAGACAAGGCGCGGTATGACAAGGTCAAGGACGAGCTCGCAAAGATGCTGTTGAAGAAACGGGCTGCAGACCGCCAGCTGGTACGTCTTGCCAACGTTGTACGCGACGGGGACGAGAGCTCACCGGACCAGGCTCAAATCGAACTGTCGATCTACAACCTCGAGACGAGCTATCTTACGGACACCGCGTCGACGGGCAACATCATACACGGCTTTGACGGCTATCTCAAGCCAACTCAGGGTGCCGCTGCACGACGGAAACATGAGATAGGCGACGGTGACCGCTGGTTCTCGAGCAGCAGTGGCACCTGGTCAAAGGCAAGGCCACCTCAACCTTACCGCAGCACCCTCGCTCACCGTTTTCGCTAGTCGCTCGATCTCGTTGGCGACGGCGAAGAGTCCACGCCCGCACCGGACGACTTTAAACAACCAGCTACGCCTGGTGTGACGACCGTCGTCGTCCCGCCAGCGCCAAGAACACAGGAGCTCACTGCTGCCCAGCAAAAGAAGAATCGCGATCGAGAGTACCAGCGACGGAAACGGGCAATGCGCAGAAGCGCGGGGACAGTGAGTGACGAGGACTCTCAAAGCATTGGTACTGGCCGAAGGGCCCTCAAGAGAGCCCGTGTAGCAGACGACGAATAGAAGGATTGTATCACCCATTGTACGGTATGGATCGATCGTGGTGCGTGGTGGCGATGGATCATATTTCGAGCTTACTGAAAAACTTTTTGACGCCGTCCTCGTCCATACCGCCCCCATCAGGATCGACTGTCTCGATACATCGAATGGCGGCAATCGTCTGTTTTGTTTCTTTGGCGCTTACCCAGGCCCTGCCGTTCATGCCCACCGCAACCTCGAGCGGGAAGCGTGAACCAAGGAAGGGAAGCAAAAAGTGTTTTGGGTCCAACAGTCTGCGGCAGACAGAGTGAATGTCGATGTGGAGACAGCATGAAAAAAAAAAGACTGACAGTCGACTCATGCGCAAACTGCAATGGAGCATGAATCCGCCCGTGAGCTCGCCGAAACCGTCGGCCTTGCGTGTCTGAGCATCGAAACACTCCAACTCGGGTTCCATGTCTTTGTGTGCAAGGGACACGCGGGCGTAGACCAACGCGCCGACCTAGGGAAAGAGAGATCGAGCGGGCGGGCAAGAGAGGGGTCAAACGGGATACCTTGAGATTGGGTTTGCTTCGCTTGGTTGCACCCTCGAAGGCGAGTCCGTCGAGCAGGGCGGGGTGTGCAGAGCCAATGTCGACGCGCCAGCCGTCACCGCTGCGACCGAGTACGATGCCGATGACGCTCTCTTGGGGTGCAGGGACGTACTGTATCGAATCGAGATTAGCACGTCGTCATCGTCGGCATGGATGAGACCGACCCGTCGTGCATTTCCTTCCACCCACCAGCGGCTGCTGTTTGCCGAGTGGTGAAGCTCCCCCGCGCGCGTCGATATGATCACGTCGCGTTGGGATGGGAGCTGTAGCAGGCCTGGTCCGAGCTTGAGGTTGACGTGCTCGGCCGGGACTCGTTCGCCGGGCAAGACGTTGGTGGTCATAAGTGAGAAACTGATTATGTCCACGACGACGATGACAACCCCGCTCATGGCAGAGTTTCCTGAGCTGTCTCAGCTGAGGCATGATGCTGACGCCGTGCTCGACGCCGTACACGCTCGCTGACCTCTTCTTCGCAGTCGAACCGACCTCGAGGACCTGCTGAACGACCCAACATACTTCCAGGCCGTGTTTCACACCTTGCCGTGCGTCAAGTCGCTCTATGAGTCCCAAGCGGAGCTAGGCATGGCCAACGAAGCGATCGCCCGTCCGTCCACGTCAATCCACCCGAGATCGCATGCGCTGAGACCATGCACTCTGCAGAACGGAACCTCGCACTGCAAGACGGACTGTACCAACTGCGGACGGAGACCAAGGACGCGTTCGACCAAGCAAAGTCGCTCGAGGCACGTTGGAAGGAGATCGAGCGCGAGCAAAAGGAGGTCTACCAGGTCGGTCCATCGCACCCGGTCAGCTCGACGTCGGGTCTGACGTGACCGGCAGCGGTTCAGCCCGCAGTTCCTGCTCTTGCGTCTACGGCATGCGACGACGGACCAGGACAACGCGTCCGAAGCACTTGCGTCGTCGTTCGTCCAGTCCTCTCACAACGACGCCTCGGACGTGGACGACTTTGTCAAGGAATTCAGAGAGCTCAGAAAGGTGTATCACAAGCGGGTGATGTGGGGAGACAGATGGGCTGCTGGCCAAGTCATTTGGCGAGACGAGTGACTAGTGACTGGTAACTTGTCGACTACACATGTCCTACTCTACTTATTACACCGAACCGCTCCTTGCCCTCGTTAAAAATAATGTCGCTCGGCCCACTGCACTCGACATCGACGAGGAACGGATATACAGGCAAATAGACGCCCACCTCGAACCGCCTTTTGCTCCGGACACCTTCCGGCTTGCGTTAACACACCTGCAGCGCGACCGTGTACAGCTGTCCGAGGCAGCGCTCCAACGCGTCCTCGCAAGAGCTGCAATCGGCCTCTACGCGAACGCGCTCGACCTCTACCTGGACGAGGCCAGCGCCGCTCAAGACGAGGCAGAGTGGTGGGCAGAGGTCGAGCGGTCCGACCGACGCGCCGCCTTGTACCTCCTCCAGAGTACGCGTTCATCCGTCCAAGCCGTTTGATACCACGTTCACCTCTTCTCTCCAGCACTCCCGAAACGCATCTTGGACCTGTTGCACGTCTTGCGGTCCAGTGACGGCGCGCTTCACCTGAACACCTTCCGTCACGTCTTCCCTTTTTCCTCGAGTCGACTGCAATTTGCGCCCATCCTTTTCCCTCACCTGACGTGCACCTCATTCACGCCTACCTTTTATGTCGACCCGCGAACGTCGACCGTTCTCGACGCTTTCCGCAATGCCGTCCGCCGACTCGTACACGGCGTGAGACACACTCTGTTTTTCCCTCTCCGTCTCTCGCGCGAGGAGTGTCGTCTAAAGCGCCAGGAAAACGACAAGATCCGAAACGACAGAGCACAAGTGCTCGGGAAACTGATCGGGTTGAGACCCGTACTCACGCATGCCTTGATCAGCGCCTCTGAGCGTGACTGTCTCGCCGCGTTCTTGACTGCGCTGGCTTCAGCGACCTCGGTCGAGCTCTCGGGACATGATTCGATGGCCGACGTCGCAGACCTGTCCAGGGCAATCCTAGTCACCCACAAGGAGGAACATGCATCGTATCTCGACCACAAGGGTCTCCGTCGACCCTCTCGACCGACGCGCCTATGGCCACGCTTATTGCTCCTCCCGCCTCTCACGCTGTATTGCGTCAAAACTGTGTATGCTTCCCGAGCGACCCTGATTGGTTTGGCAGTGGACGCTGTCGAGACCGTACACAACTTTGTCACGGACTGGCTCCTGGAGCCACTCCGCGAGGTGTTTCGGACCATTCGAGTCGGTGGGGAGGAGGGTGTCATCGTCCGCCGTGAAGCCGTGTCTGCTGACTTCAATGTATGCTATCCACCCTGTCCCCCAAGTTGTCCACTCCTCACTTTGTTGTGTGCTAGTCCCTCGAACGAATGGCGCTCGCACTTGCTCAGGACAAATTAGGGTATACGCAGGCTCAACTGGGAGCGCTGTCGGATCAGATACGCAAGGGGGACTTGACGCCCATTCTTGAAATCTATGAGGGAGACATCAAACGGCCATTCAAGTCTGCTATCGCCGGCACTTTGTTGAGGTCGCTGTTCGTGCAGGTGCAAAAGGCAAAGGTACGTGCTTTCGTCGGCATTGTGGGCTTGTTGCCCTGACGAGCGCTAGGTCGATATGGACCAAGCGTTGACGGGCATCGACAGACTGCTCAAGTCTCAGGAGCTCACGTTTGCATTCGTCGGCGTCGCACCTGCGCTTGCAGTGGTCTACGTGGCCGGAGGATACCTTAGACGGTTCGTATTTGGCGGTGGTCACAGGTATGGCGGAAAACACCGTCAGACGAGCGCTTGGCTGGCCATAAGGCTTGTTTTTCGCGTTTTTGATGACAGGCATGTACTGACACGAATTACAGGCGAATCGAACGCTTGTTATTGTTTCAACCAAAGACGTCGCACATGCACGAGGACGATATGGAATCGGCCCCCGACGCGATCCCACCGCTCACGACGGGGCTGCTTGTGTTGTCATTGACCCACCTCCGACAGTTCGCACTCACGGCATTGCCCGCACGCTCGCGACTCCGCGAGGGGTTCCTCGAGGACGTGCAGGACCTGGAGGATCCCAGCCTGGGCCGGTGGGAGAAGATGCGGGTGCTAGAAAGGATGTGGAACAGCTGGGGGCGGGAACTCGGGTGGTACGAGGCTGGTGGTGGACTGAGGCGGTAACCACGTGACACATTTTGTGTTATACCATACATGCATGTCGACGTCGTACGGACACGCATATCTCACGTCGTACGGATGGACTGGGACCGGCACTGGCCTGCGCAAGGGCGCCATCGACAGGCCGCTCGCGATCCCACCCAAGAAAAATCTGAGCGGGATAGGCAAAGACCATGATGAGGCGTTTCCGTTCTGGGACCAGTATGTGTCCGAATTCGAGTCGTGTCTGACGTGGTACGGTGACCATCCCTGCCTCTAGCCTGTTCACCGCCGCCTCCAAGGCGATCACGATCCGCATATCGAGCGACGACGAGGACGAGGATGTGGACGAGGATGTGGACGAGGACGGCGCCCGGTCACACACAGACCCCCTCCGGCGCACCGCGACGGGCATCCTCTCCAACCGACGCCCCACGTCGGGCACCCCCGTCGACGCGGATCCACACGCCCGTCCGTCGCTGCTCGCCGTCGCCAAGCGAGAGGCCGCGAAACGCAGTCTGTACGCCGGGTTTTTCAGGGGACCCGTGTTGGGTCCGGATCGCGAGGACGATCCTCCATCCGACGACCCGTCTTCCTCGTCCTTGACCCCCCCTGTACAAGAAGAGCCTGACAATCAAGACGCGGCCGGAGAAACAAGGCAAAGGGGAAGCAAAAAACGCAAGTCGGAGGACGGTGAGGAGACGAAAGAGGTGCGCAGAGAGCGCAGGAGGCTAAAAAAGGAGCGCAAGGCCGCGAGGGCTGCCAGAAAGGCGGAGAAAGCATTACTGGCGAAGGAGAGCAAGGAACTGCCGAGGCAGTCACGATCTCAGGATCCAAGAAAATCTTTAACAGGGAACGATCCGACACAGGACGCATCCGATACATCATCCATCGTTCTCACAACCAAAAAGAAGAGGAAACAAAAGGATACCCTACCCTAGACAGACGCCAAGTTGTGTTACCATTGCATCAGAATCATAAACCGGTCGTCAAATTTATGCGGATTCATTATTCTACATGGTCCTGAAGATGTCGGGACTGAAACAAGGTTCAAAGTGATCTCTTGCAAGAATCAACCGTAACTGGGAATGAGTAGCGAGAAAGTGCGCATGCATGCCATGTGACAAAAAGCAGAGGCCCATCATCCTCGGACGCCCCTCCAAGCGCTCTGCATGGCGATGCGGCGTGCCTGTCCCATAGCAGCGTCAGCATGATCAGAGGGAGGACAAACATGCACCAAATACCTGATCCAGGGATATCGAATCCTCCCGCAGTTCAACCTTCTGTCTCCCGTCGTCGTCCTCATCGTCCTCATCTGCATCAAACGTGGTCCTCCCACTCGGGTTTCTCATCCCCCCAAAGGCAGCCTTGCCGCCCGCCAGTGAAAAAGGGGTCGCGGCGACCGCAGTCCCGAACACGCTCGCATTCGCGGGCGCGCCAAACGCCGCAAAGTCTGTGACGACTTTGCGTGGCGGGGAAGCAGACGTACCCGGCATGGCACTCGGGGAGGTTGGGGTCTTGACGGGAGTAGTGCGTGCAGGGAGATGGGGTGTATAAGAGTATGAATATGATGTCCGGTTGGCAGCTTGCCGTGCAAGTAGATACTTGTCCGTGAATCGCGTGCCAAACACCTATCGAACAGGGATCAATATCGATATCGTCATCTTCGTGGTCAAACCTGCACATACACGCTTGAGCTGAGGTCTGGCCTCAGTCAACGACGAAGCATGCATGAAAACGGACACGTTGTGTGCCGCCTCTGGCGACTCCTTGTAGATACTCTCGATCACGACCTTCTTCGTGCTCTCATTCCTGAGCAACAGTTTCTCGTGCAGTTCGCGAGCCACGTCGTCAACGCTCTCGTTGTTGCCCAGTATCCGCTGGGC
This sequence comes from Heimioporus aff. retisporus, assembly GCA_038094615.1. NCBI lineage: Eukaryota > Fungi > Basidiomycota > Agaricomycetes > Boletales > Boletaceae > Heimioporus > Heimioporus aff. retisporus. The sequence continues at coordinate 15,478 of JBBPUI010000396.1, forward strand.
AACGGCGTGGCCCACCTCGCGCACGAGTCTCTCCATATCAAGATTCTCCAGCACGCTGCCTACAATCGCATGCGAGAGAAGATCAGCCGTGGTTAAGGGTAGCATAAGACCCGAGGTTATGGTCGTGATGGCTTGGTAGAAGTCGGTTGCATACTGTCGTCCGTCAGGGCTTTGGGTCAACACATACGCTGGGCAGAGGGTAAAGAGGGTGTGCGTACAGAGTATCCGCTGAGCGCTGGCTCGCAAGCGACGAAAAACTACATAGAAGGCGTGGTCAATGTCGACAGAGCGGCGCAAGCGTGAGCGTATCTCACGAGGGTTATGCCACGGCTTGCCATGGCACGCACGATCTGAAGTGGATCGTTTCCATCAGGCGAACCCTCATCGAAGCCTGGATGAACGAAACGGGTCAGGTCCGATTTGGTGGTGCCCTACTCGGCCTGGGCGTACCATCCCCATACTCGCCAATCCCATGAGGAGGCGCATCGGCAATGAGCACGACCATCTTGCTTGCGGTTTCCCTCCACTGCATGTTGAGTGCCTCTGCCAAGGCAGCGGTGACGGCTTCTGGCCCGTCACCGCCGCCAGAAGCATAGAGTCCGGAGAGGTCCCTGTGGACCTTGCTGATGTCGGACGAGAATCCAAAGTTCTTGACGACGTATGTGTGATCTTGCGGTGGGTGGTCGCGGAATGCGACGAGGCCGACGCGTAGATCTTCTGGGGATTGGAGGCGGCCAGATTCGAAGATGTGGGCGCAAATCTCTTCTATATTTTTAGTAGCGCTGGATATGTAGGAACCTTGGCTGCCGGTGCAGTCCTGCACGAAGACGAGATCGCTGTGCAAAGACTGAGCGTCGCCCCTAAACATGAGCACGAGGAGGGGAACATACAGCATCTTGCGTGGGGTGTCAGGGTCACGTTGGTGCACGGCGTTGTTGTCAAAGTCCATATCTTCGTCCATGGTGAGCGAGACGGCGAGGACGTTGTCGACCTTGAAGGGTGTTCGAGTTCAAGGACGTCGCGCGCTTCAACCTTGTTTTTGTAGCGGCACGTCTCCCAGGCGGCGACCTCAAGGCAATCACGGATCTCATGCTGTCGGACTTCGGATCTTCGAAGCGGGGCGCAACCCTCTCGTCTAGACTAGAATCCTAATGTATGTGAAACACAGCTACTCAGCCGTCCCGTCTACCAAACAACCATGTAGCCCACGGAGATGTCCATCCAGGAAGAACTGGCCCACCAGGCCTCAACAAACTGCGGTACAACATCACCAGCCCCGCGCTGATCCCCCCCAACAACGCTGTCATCGTCACGTACATTCGGAGCCGTTCTGACGCCGTCAACGCACGATCTAGGCCCCCTGGTATTGCCGCGTGGCTAAACCGCACGTCAAATGACTGCCTCTGATCACTCGCGATCACTCACGGGTTCATCGCAATACTGCACATCACGTGGAACACATCTGCCGTTTGCCCCGTTTTGATACTCACCGCGACTGGCACCTGCAGTCCCTGTCGTCGGCAGTACACATCAGGCTGCACCTCGTGCCGCTGTTCACCACTTCAGCATCGTCCAAACCATCATCGCCTCGACAGAGAACTCACCTGCTGCGCAAGGTCAAGATCAGATTTCGTGGCAACAAACAACGTGGGTATGTGGTCCAAGCTACTATTATATTGTTGCTTCAGAACACGTGTCAGGCCACAAACGAACATCGACGCATGCCACGCACCCGTAGATTACTGATATATGAGAATGAATTGGTATCCCCCGAGTCATACACGAAAATGATGAGATCGGCGAGGTCCACCTTCTTCGACGACCGAAAAACCTCTGCTTCATACTTTGAACCAAACTCCTGCAACTGCACAGACGATCAGCTCTCTACCATTCCGCAAGAAGTAGTACTCACCACGAGATACTTCTCAGAGCCATCGATATCCACAGCATTGACGACACTGAACATCTTGTTCGTTGGCTCATACGCTTCCCGAAACGGCTTGCCAGCAAAAGCACGCAATAAAGACGTCTTTCCAGACCCCGCAGCGCCGCAAACGTAGCACAGAAACACGTTTCTCGTGACTTTACCCTTTCTACGATCGACCTTCCTTGGTCGAGTGGTAAGCAGCGCGTTCGTACGCTGTTCGTCTGGATATCCAAGGTAGGCGAGATACGCAAGGGTGGTTTTGTGATCGAGCAGTGTGGTCATACTGTCAAGGTTATGTTGAATGGTGTGCTTCAGAAATTGTACATGTACACACCTCCACTGGGCTAGCCATCCTTGCAGCGTAACAGCACCGGTATCATCGACAAGAGTGGCACCTGGAAATTTTTGGCTTGTCCAAGGATTTCCAGGAGAGGTGCTGAACAATTCGTCAAGTTCTACCGTTTTCAATGCGCCATCGTGATCCTGAAAAATACGTGAGCATAAATAACATCAAGGAAAAACTTATTATGCGTTATTGCCTTGTCAAACGTCTCAAAGATATCAGTGAAGAACTGGTACCCTTTGTGACTGAGCTCGACAGAACAGTCGTGTGGAACATCGAATCTAAATTGACATGTCAATTAGCAAGCCATGACTGCACGTAAAACTGACTTGGGAAGAAGGAACGACTCGGTTAGTTTTAGATCTTCACCATATCCAAACTTTCGAAGCACAGTCCACGTCGTCTCAAGACGCCCACGTTGTATGAAGGTCGTGTGAAGGTACAAGAAGCCGGTTTCAGTGAGGCCGTTATCTCGCACACCACCTTCAGCGTGTTCCCGCACCATGTCCTTGATGCCCTCTAGCTCCTGCAGTTGCAAAGGTGCATCGAAACACTTGCGCTACGATAAATCAGTATCAATGTTTACCTGGAGATAATGTCTAAGCAACCTGGAAGTCATTCAACTCTGTGGCATCGAGAATCCCGTCTTTGTTCGTGTCGCAGAGTTTGAATATACGCTTCAAGGCGCCGACACAAGCGGGTTTAAGCACCTGAGACGCGTGAGGACCAGAGGCATACTCTTGAAGAGCAACGTACGTGTTCCCGCGAGTCGTAGAGAGGGGCAGTGGGGTGGAGCACAGCCTTTTGTGCAAAGTAGAAGACCTCGGAGATGTTTAGAGACATCTTTGCCGAGCACTCTACGCAAGTCTCGACCTCCTGAAAGGAGGTGTGCGTCAAGCCGAGCGGCAAGAAAGGGGAACTTGCCTTGAATTCGCTCATGATTGGTATAATCTCGTCCTCGAGGGCTTCATTTGTTACCTCTCCACCTCGTAGATCAATCTTGTTGCCGACGAGTATGACCGGAACCTGGGGCACAGTTAGGAGAGTAGGGCGAGGGGAACAAAGGGACAGACGTTGACACCCAGTTGACGGAAATGAGGGAGCCAAAAAGTCGGTATGCGGACAAAGGAATTTGGGTTGTCGATGGCATATACGACACATATGACGTGCGCTTTTCGAATCTCCGATTCGAGATGTTGTCTGTCCTGTGGGCCGGCTTTGTGGGAGATGGAGGAGGGAAAGGGGGACGAATAGGGAATATTTACCACCGGAGTCGACGATGTAAGTTGTTACGTTTTCTGGGGTGACTTCCGGGGGGATGGTAACCTCCGGGACGATGTGCTGGACCTGTAGTGGGTGAGCACGAGCGTGGAAGGCGAGCAACGGAAACGTGCGTGTGCGACGAAAGCCTCCTTGATGAGAGAGGTGATGATGGTGCTCTTGCCTACGCCGTCTGCGCGAACTGGTCAGTGAAGTGCGGCGAGAACGAGGACGTGCTCACCGTCGCCGACGAGGAGAATGCGAACATCGCGTCTCATGGTTGGAGGCTTGCAAGACTTGCACTAACTTGGTAATAGCTCATAGCGATCTTGGTATTATGTCAGCACATAACCATGTCCTTCTCATTGAACTCGGACGTGCTCATGCTCATCATGGAGCACCTCGACCACGACGACCTCCTCCGTCTGGCGTGTACATGCAGGCACCTTAATACCCTCGTGTGTTCGTCGTCAGACCCATCGCTTTTGTCGCTCATTGTGTCCAGCTAGGTACACAACTTTGCTTGCTTGTTTCTCAGAAACAACCAGAGGCAGTCCATCACGCTCCATTCTTCCCGTTCCCGGTGGTCTCCTCTCACCCAGGTTCGCTATAACACCCTCGCAGATCGTGCTTGGTCATGTGCGACTTTCATCGCACGCCCCCTCGCTCGTCCATGGCATGGGAATCGGCTGCCCGTCATAGCCTTGTCCGTTTCCACCCTGCTCGTTGCTGCTGGCCGTGCACTCTATTCTTATGCTGTACGGGACACCTCCGATTCGTCACCGTCTTGCTTCGTCTTCGAGCGCTCATATATCTTTACCCTTGGTCGCGGTGCCACCCAATCTGACATAACCAGCCTGGCGTTTCTTCCTGGCCAAGACCGTACAGCATTTATCGGTTTCGAGGACGGCTTTGTCGAACGCGTCCACCTTCCTGCCCACGACAGCACCAACTCCCGCCAACAAATCACCATTACACGCGCACCGAAAAGTGCCACCCAACAACACGACGAGAACGTCGTCAAGAGTTTATCCTGTTCTCCACACGCTCTTCTCTCCCTTGCCCAATGGGGCTCAGTCTCCCTCACCAACCTCTCCTCGGACATTCCTGCCTCCTCGTCCCTCAACCTGGGCGTAAGGAGTTGGGCCAGCCATCTTTGCATGTCTTCCCCCTCGCCATACGCAGTGTTTGGCACCACCTCCCCCACACCTCTTTCTCTTCACTACATAGCCCCTCACGGGCTTTCCCCCACCCCCTCGATCACCTTGCAATCCCCGAAAAACCGTCCCTCAGCCGTATATGGTATCACATGTGCGCCGCTCTCCTCCTCACTTGGACCCTCCGAACAAATTATTATTTCGGGCTGGTACGACGGCTCGGTTCGTGTATACGACCTTCGTCTTCCCTGCCAGTCGCCACGCCCCACGGATTCTTCGACGCCGACACCTCTACACTCTACACCAGTCCTCCTCCCGGCTCTTACCCTGAAGGATCCCTGGACACCCGATCCCATATATGCTGTCTCATGCGGTGGTGGTAATGCCAGTTTTGTCGCTGCTGGAATGGCTCGACACAGTGTCGTCGCTTTCTGGGATGTTCGTCAGCCATCCCGAGGTTGGAGCGTACACGCTCCCGGAAACGATCCATCGCCCGTCTACTCCCTTATTTTGGAGAGCTCAAGACTCATCGGGGCAACTCAGAGTCGCCCATTTATCTATGATTTTGGCCCCGGAGTAACCAAGTACACCTACCCTCCCATCTCCTTTACCGCACCTGCTGGTAGAAGAGGGGTTGCACAGGATAGGCTCGAACCTGAAAAAAATGGAATTGGGTATCGTGTCTCGAAGTATTCTCATCTTCGGACGGGTATCATTTAAATTGGCTATTTTCTTGGCGTCGCTGTATATCCTACAAGTATAGTTGACAGACTCTGTCGACGAAGATCGACGTTAGTGTCTATACTTACCATCATTTACTAGCAAATACATACCCTGCGCGAGCATTGCCTATCATTCAAAATATCCCCCTTGGGGTGCGTGCACGATAGGAACGACCCTCCCCTCCCCTCCCAATGTCCCTCGTGCAGGCATTGGTCCTCGAATAGGCTCCTCGACACCTCGGCACTTCCGTCTTTCATCAGTACACGTGAACCGAGTCTGAGGTGGACATGAACCATCAAGGGGTATTCCGAGGGTTTGAGAAGAGATGACTCGCCTTTCCATCCCGCTCGATTTTAAGCTTAACCCCCCGTTCTTCAAAGTGCTTCGAGTAGTGACTTGTTACCATATACTTGAATCCTTGACAGACTTTATGATCATACGCCGCGTTCTGCCATCTCTTTTGTTGAATATATTCACGAAGGTCTCGGGGGATCACTTTTCTTTCTCCGTCGGTGAGGTTGTGCAGGTCAATCTGATAATTGCACTCCTGCAATGGACACCACCATCGACCGTCGACGTCTGGCAAGACAGGCGGCAATTGCAGCTGCCACGGTATTCGATCCACTATCTCGTCCTCTTCAAACCCGTTGTCTGAATAACACTCTTCTGCATCTGACGGCTCCGAGAAATCCAACACATATTCCGGACCGCCTACTTCCTCCTCGGTTTCAGATTCCGATGATGCGATCTTCTTGGTCCCGCGATCCGGCTTGGCTATCGTGTTCCGCATCCTGCGGGCCACGATATCGTTCGACTTGCCGATCACCGGGTTGTTCTTGACCACTCTGTCGACTCCGCTCCCGCTGTCGTCGTCTTCGGAGGATTCCTCCTCTAGTTCCTTCCCAATAGGCAAACCCCACTTCACCCCTCGCATAGCGGCTTCTTTTCTTTCCTCCCTCACCTGATTTGCAAAGTGAAGCCAGGATGCAGGGTCGATCAACTTTTCCTGCTTCACCGTGGCGTTCGCGACGAGCCATTCGGCATGTGCGGCAAACAACCCTAGCAGCTCGCTCATGTGAGGCCGTAGAGGATGGCGGAGCGTCGTCGTCCTTCCTGCCTCGTCGACGTCCGAATCGGAGTCATCAAAGAGCACCCGCCGATGCTTGTCATCGTCTGAAGCCGCTAATATGCCAAGGTACGCCCGCGCGAACCACTCGGGCGTTCTATTTTTCGCAAGATCGAGCTGGAACCGCGAAGTGATCTTCTTCATGAGCGCGAGGAGTCGCCATCGCCAAAAGAAATTTTCAGACTGTGAATAAGTTTCCGTGTCCATGGTAGCTACTTGGTATTCGCGACCGCTGGGAGACGTTCAGCAAAGATCGTCGTCGACCGCTATCCCGTCGTACACTCACTGAGCCTTCGAGGCCCACAACAGGCCGTTCGGGGCGAGGACGGCTACACGTCCCACCATCAGTCGGCGCGTGCCACTCCAACATCACACGGGAAACGTACAGTGCATGTAGACCGCTGGCATGTTCCTTTCGCCTTGAATCAGAACCACGAGCCTCGTTTCGTCGCCCTTGCGTGTCATCTCGTCCCGCTTTCTGCAGGTGGCGTCGTTCGCCCGAGTGGGGAGCTCGTTCGCGAAGAGATCTTCC